>VXBX01007119.1:135778-180868 GCA_013400415.1 Scytalopus superciliaris
CTCTTTGGATTTTATTGTTTGTTGATTTTGGGTTGTTTTTTTCCTAAGATCTATCAGGTCTTGTTCTTGGGACTGCATCACTCTGTGACCAGATGCATGGTGGTGCCAGCACAAAGGGAGAAGAAAAAGAAATAAGCAGGAACTAAGAAAAGAACGGTGGTTCAGAGAATACAGGGAGGTATTGCTGTCATATAGGCATAGTGACTCCTAACCCTATTCCACAATCCTAAATCTGGTGATATACACTGTGTGCTAAGAATGGGAATCATGCCCTTAGAAGTGCTTTAATAATTTTCTCTTCTTTTAATAGAAAGAAAACTGGCCTCTCACAAATAGTAAATCCTGCTATTTGCAAATGAACTTCAAAAAAAAATGCATCAGTTAATAGAATTCTCTGTCATTTAGCCAAATGCAAACTCAGGTGAATAAGATTGCCAGTTATCAGTATAAATTTGAAAGAAAAGTATTCAGAGCTAATTGCATGCTTCAGTTGGATAGCTAGTCTATCACTTTGTATTTGCAGTGCCGTCTTCTATCCAACTGACAGTATTATGTCTTCTTATTTTTAATGGAACTTTCTCATTTGAAAAAATTACAGCCCCAGTAAAAGAAAATCTAGCTTTCTCAAAATAAATCCATCAGTTTTTGATGCCACTTCATCAGAACCAGCAGAACAGTCAGGAGGACTGGTAAACTTAACTTTATTGGTGTTGGCTGGAAAGCTTTTAGTTCTGTACACATGTGTAGTGATAGAATCATGGAATAGTTGGGGTTGGAAGGGACCTTAAAGATCTTTGGGTTAAAATTCCCCCTGCCATAGGCAGGGGCACCTCCCACCAAACCGTGTTGCTCAGAGCTCCATCCAACCTTTCTGAGTCCTGGTGAGGAAATTGCCTTTCGTTTATTTCGGTGATGCAAGGAGCTGATCATACATCAGAGTGAGAGAGGAGAGAATGAGAAGAGAGAGAGAGAATAACCTTGCCTTTGCTCATGTACTCCTCAAGTGCAAGCCTAAAATCCACAGAGCACTGACGGATCTATTTTGCTTCCTCTAGCACTTGCATTACTCAAGTGATAAAGTGCTGTCTGCCATACTGACAGCAGAAGGGGACCTAAAATGGCTTGTGTGATACAGCCTGATGCAAAAAAGCTTTCTGTGGGAATGGATAATGCCCACACATGTGCAGAATATCATATTCACCTCTGGATATTTTACAGCATAAAATGTCAAAAGCAGATGTCACTATGTAAACTAAAAGAAAAGAGATGTTGCCAGATTTTGCAAACAATTTGATTTCCATCTACTTATCCCAGAATCATAGATTTAAAAGGCCAAAGAGACCGTCATGATCAGTTTGTCTGACCTCTTGTATCATACAGGCCAGAGAACTTCACCCATTAATTTCTGCCCCAACACCAAAACTCCTGCTTGTTTGAATATAATTCTTTTATAGACAGACTTCTTTTCAGTTCCCAGTCCCATGACTTCAAGTAAACAAGAACTCAGCAAATTTGTGCAAAGACTGTAACTGTCTCCTGGAGGGTTTGTTTTTTTTCTGGACTTTTTAAAATCTTCTGAATGCTTTTGCCATCATCTCTGACAAATGAAGTTCTGCACTTAGTCTGTCAGCAGTTAAAAGCACAGCAATACTTGTTTCTCCAACACCCATCTAACCCTTGATCTCTGCCAGTGAAGGTGCCAGGTTTGGTGGCAGTTTCTAAAACACAGTGAGTTTTCAGCTCCAAACTGGACAGACAAGTTAATTCCCTTCACATGGTCCACTGAACAGCCATCAGGTGGTGATAAATTTCAGCTGCTGTTCACCTGCACTAGGTTGCTTTTGTAATTGTAACTGAAATATTGTAATGTTCTACTTTGAGCTGTATTATTGGTACTTTATATCAGTTCATTTCCCCTTTTTAGATTGTAGGCAGAATTTACCATGCTATATGTTAGATAAAATGAAATGAAGATCTAATTTAGCATAATACATGGTATACTTATGTTATTTCACAGAATCAACAAAAATAGTTAACCCCTGCCTCTACAAGTTTAAAATTTGAGCTGCGTAGGATATGCCATAGTAAAGATCTTGTGGGACATCATCTGAAATAACATAAGATAATTCCTATCACTATGTTTTGCTACCTTCCTTGCATTTCCTGTAAATTAATCTTTAGTTTCCAACTGTTAATCTATGGAACTGCAATGTACAATATAAATGGGACCTTTTAAAAATAGCACAGTAATATAATGAATTAAAATGACAGTAAAGGAAAAAAAATTGTACTACTGTGCCAGAAATCAGTTCAATATGCTGGCTTAGTCTTTTTTAAATGAAATTGAATTGATGAAGTTAAATGCAGTTCTTGCACTGAAAAAAATATGTATGATAAATATTTATGTGGTCAGCACTTTAGAAGTAACATATATACACCATAGATCTCTATGATTGAAACTTGGGATATCTGTACTATTTTTATGCAGGATACAAACAAAAATAAGACTGTAGTGAATGAACAGTAGTAAAATTGTGTCCCATATAATGTTTTATTTGTGGGAATTTAACAGTATGCTTTTACCCCTTCTATCTGAAAGTTAAGTTAATTTTCAAGGGTGTAACTTTGTTTAATTAGAGCTAAAAATGATCAGCAGAGTTGTTATCTTTGCTGATTATGTATTATTTGTGTATTTTCCACAAAACGTGCAACACAAACATACATTTGCACATGGGAATATTCAAGCAGGTGATACTTCTTTATATTCTCAGCCCTCTGCTGCTCAGCTAGCAGCCCAGAATTTTGTCTGAAGACTTTTCTCAAGGCCATGTTCTCAGTGCTTCTTTAAACTCTCTCTGTATTTTCTTCGCCTTCTTTTTCAGTTTCCTTTCCTCTCCTTCACTACTGCATTACTCAGCAAGATTGTCCTGACCATTGGCTGCTTTTGTTTTGAGGAGTGACAGGCCATAGTATTTTGCTTAACTATCTTCTTATACTTCAGCATTTTATTTTCATGCTGGAAAGCAAAGATTTATTTCAACTGCTTTTTTTTAGGGTTACATCTGAACATTTTCAATGAAGCATGAGAGAATCTATATTAATATTTAACCCTTGTACACCACTTTCATATTGTGCTCAAAAAAGACACTAGAGAAAAGAGAAGCAAGAAACACCTCTAGAAAATATGACACCAAACAAGTACCCCACGGAACCTAAACCAGCATTTTTTTTCCATACCTATTAATGGTTTCACTTTACTCACCAGTGTCCCAATTAATTGTTATCTGGAAAACATTAGCAAAAAAAATAATTGCTCAGTACCATCTAATATCAATGCTCACAGGCAATGACTTCTTGCAGAGTAAAAGGCCGTAGGATGGAGCCTTTACCTATGGGTAGTGTTTATACTGCCTAGATGGGTTTCTTTGTTACTGGAATCCTCCAGGGGATTTTGTTTCATTCATGTCACAACTGTCCAGCCCAGATGCAGATGTTGGATTTGGGCCCTGATGCTGCAGTTCAAGTCCACAAACTTTGACAGAATCAGAGAACAGTTTAAGCAAACAAGAGGACCTTCCTCTTGTTAACAGGTTCAGGGGTCTGCCTGTGGTGGACAGAGGGAAACTTGATAGGAATTAGGAAGATAAGATAAATTACTGTCCAAAGATGGTGTTAATTACCTAAATCAACTAAAACTGAGCCTGTAATCTTCCATTCCTGTAAGGGTCTCATCTTGGATCACTGATGCAGTAGTAACTAAATAACTGCTTCTCCTAAAAGTCAGTGTTGGATGGAATTAATCTAAATTTAACTGTCTAAAAATCAACTGTCTGTTCTATACCCAGGCTCAGCAGAAAGGAAGGTTTTCTTAGCAGTGATTTGCCACAGCTTCTGTAGCACTCCCTTACAGCCTAGATGCTTGTAAGCTAGATTCTTGTGTTTAAGATGATAAGGTGTGTATTTACATGGCAGTCACAGAACCCAACTTGTGTGGGTACCACGAGCAGTCTGCCAGTGGTCTACACGTGATGTGCATTTCTGCTGCCATGATTTTGAACATTTAGAGGTGTAAAATTCAATTTATCTTGGATTTGAAACTTTGCACAGGAGTATTGTGGTATAAGCCACTGCTGTTTGTTGCAATGGCAGGGAATGACTCTGCAATCCGTATTGATTTGACATATTGCTTTTGATTTTCATTGCTAGTTGCTATATCTGAGGTAACAACTAGCTTAGGAATAACAGACAAAATCAAGGAGGAATACTGTATTTGTTACTCTATTCATACTACTTCATGTGACTGATTGAAATTTTGCTGATATTTTAGGGTTAGCACCTATTAAAATGTTCATCTGTCATAAGGCTGCTCTCCATGTGCCTGTAACAGCTCTGAAGTTATTTATTTGTGATCATAAGAACTGGTAAAAGGAGGATGGCAGCAGGCATCAGAGCTGATCTGTGAAGTGTCAGTCAGCTTTTGGATCATCATCTGCTATGACAGCAGTGGGAAGGAAGAAGAATGGCGGTCACAAATTTATTTTAATGTGTCCTGCAACCTTGTGATTGATTAGAGGAAAAACAGATTGTTTCACCCTTTTTCCACAATTGGATTTTCTGGTTAAATCCAGAACTGCCAAAGTGCAATAAAACACTCTCATGAAGGCAGTAATCTCCCTAAATCTTCAAATTTCCTCCAACCCCCCTCCCCACCTCATGTCATACACCAACACAGAACAAAATGATGCATAAAAGCAGCAAAACTGATTACCATCGGCACAGTTTCCTTTTTAATATATTAGACCTTTAATCTTTTCTTAAGTGTTGGCCATTAAAATTATTAAACTACCTCCCCTCCTTCTGCCAATGTATATTTTTTGAATGAATAGACCGAGATATTTAAAAAATGTTACTGCAGTTTTCTCCACAGCTCTCCTGGTGTGTTTTGTGGTGTAAATTTTGCACTGTTGAATGAAGCCATGCCATTACTTTCTGCAAGGCCAGTGGCTCCTGTAAGATGCTGGCACTGCTTCTCCCCTAAGTTCTTACTGGGAGCCTGGAGGGTCAGGAAGGTTCTCCGGACAGTGATGAGCAGGCAGAAAGGCCACTCTCTCTGCAGTCATCTGCTGGGATTTCACAGGATTTCAGAGCTACATTTTACTTCTTCTTCAGGTTCATGAATTCAGTGAACATTAGTCTAAAGACTGCTCACTACCAGTATGTTAACTACCAGTTAAATGAATATTATGACAGTGAATAATACAATTATTTACACACCTCCAAAAGGATACAGCCCTGCAGGCTCCACAGGAGTGGTAGCAGACAGCAGCAGGTCAGACAGGTTGTTTTTTGTGCAGGGTAGCTAAAATGAGTGGCAGAGATGCTCCAAAGTGGCACAGGGTCTCAGGGATCCCTCCTGAGAGGTCTCAGGCAGCCACTGGCTTTTCAGAAGGATGGAGGACCTGCTTTTGAACATCACTCTGCCTGAAGGAATCTCTGTGATGGAGCTACCAAAAATCATTTGTAACTTTTGAAAATACTAATAATTAATGATACTATTGATCACAAAATGAGTGTTAGTGTGTATGTAAGTGAGATCAGTGTTCTCACACTAGGCTTTAGAACAAATGAGAAGCCTTTCTGCAGCTCTCCATTTAGTATAAATCTAGTTCCTACGTCTGACAGAAATTAATAATGCAGTCTTGAAATATGAATCATGGAAAATGAGCAAGATAAGTTCTTTTACTCAATAGGCCACACACTGACCACAATAACTTCTGCCCTACACTGTCTGCTCCACACTGTCTGCCCTCCCTGGAGAGCAGTGACTAAGAACTGGGTGCTGTGGGAAAAACGCTTGGGTGTAGCAGCTGAGTTTGTGGATGTTGTGATCTGATCTTGTGAACACTTGAGCAAATGAGTAACTACCCACATTGGAGCAGTCCCACTGAACAGAAGTCACTTCTTCCTTATATGTTTGCAGACTCAGGGGCATATAAATACTCAGCTTTCCCTACAAACAAAATTTAGTAATTTACTTTTCCATTTGTGACTATCAGTTTGTCTTTCATTTCACTGAAAACAAGTAATGTTCTTACTTAAACAGGAGCTGAGAGTGTGCCCCAGGAGGACACTGACAAAGGGCCATCCCAGCTAACACAGTTACAGTAAGCACACATGGAAAGTTGCACTGGTCATTTATTGTGAGCAAGTTTGCCAACTTGGCCCATCTTTCTGAATAGTTCACTTGTTTGATACAAGTAATGAAAGACATTCCACTTACCTTAATTGCTTTACTCGTGTTTTCCATATCCCTGTAATGGTTCCTGATTGTTCAGCCTTAGAAATTAAATGCATTGTGTGCTGTTATTTCCACAGTTACCTGGTATAAGCAGTTAGGTAGTATCACTGATAGATAGATGCTAGCCTTTCACTTTTAAAAGTCTGAAATTCAGCTTTTCCATTAGATTAAAAGTACAAGCAATGGTAGCTGAATTAATTTAGCTCCTGGCTGGCTCCTGTAACAAAGTAACCAAATCAAATGGGCAGTGTAATCAGTTGTCACTAGCTGTATTGATAACTACAGTTCTTGTGCTTAACTTGCAGGTAGATAACCTTGTAGGTGATCAGAGAAAGTTCACTTTCAGTTAAAGCAGTTGCTTTCTTTTCACATGAACAACTTTGGTTTAAACATTTCTATAAAAGGCATGCAGAGCTAGTAAAATTATGTGAAGACAAAAAAACTAGGTTCCCTCCACTAGCCCACAGGAGAGTAGATCATGCTTGTTCATCATGTAAAAGCTAGGAAATACCAGAATCAGTGTTGCCCACGTAACCTTAATATGTCTGTCTCTCTATATGCCTCAATTCCTTGGCCTGTGGTGCCTTTGTGGGGTGTGAATCAGGGTTCAGTAAGACAGGGAATTTTCTGTTTAAAACCTTCCCCAAATAAAGAGTTGCCAGGACAGTTTCTCATGGTTAAAACAAAGCATCCCTCATGCCCCTGTGTTTGGAGACGCCTGACTTATTGTAGGTGAATCATTTTCAGCAGACACATCCTTCCAGCATCTGCAGTCCTGGTCTGCTTGTTGGAAACCTGGTGATTTTGAAAAACATCATGACATTGGGTTTTATAATGGATAGTGTGTGGCATCTGTGGTGATACAATGATTTGGAGGAATTTCTGTTGGGAGTTGTGGTCTTTTGGATGTCTCTTTTTTTTATATTGCTCTGAGTGAGGCTTACAGAAGAGTTTTACAGCTGTTTTCTCTCTTGTGCTTCCCACAAACCACAGTTGTTAAAGTGCTCAGTGTGCTCCATATGAGAGAGTTCTTTTTTTCCCCTTAATTTATTTTTTAAAAAATTGGATAGTTTCACTGACTGAGTTCAGAGTCTTCACAAAGAGCTGCAGCAGTTTGACTGGTAAATTGCAGTGGTCGTTGCCATAGAAGAGGTAAGACAAGGGAGAGATCAGGAACCTGCTAAGCAGGATTTTCTACTGGAAAAAATTATAGTGTGGAACAGGCCATTCATTTTTATTTGTGCTTTCACCTGTAACTTTAATTTACATCTCTGAAGATACAGTCCCATGCTGGTGGTCTAATAGCAGCCTCTCATCTAACCCATGATCACATTTTACCCAAACCTCACCTTATCTGCGGCAATTCAGGACCTGTTACCATTACTCCGCTCCCTCAGAAAGTGGCTGTGAATCGTGAAGGCAGAGCAAAACCAGTACATTACTTCCTGCTGATCAAATCTCAGTAAGAATTAACAGACCTTAGAAGAATTTCCCAGCAGACCTCAGTAGAAATTAATTAAGTACCCCTTCTCCACTGGATTAACCAAAACAGTATCTTTCATTTAGTAACGAGAACTTCTTTGATTTGGAGCCCAGGTGCTGCAGGCCTATCCCTGCCTGGCCCTGGGCCCCACTGAGTCAGGCACCACACTGATTCTATCCCCATCCCCATGCCATGCCATGCCATGCCATGCCATGCCAGGGGATGCCTTCCTGTCTAGGCTCCATGGGTGTCTACAGATCACTGGGCTGTGGATGACCCTGGTCATCAGCCCCAGCCCAGCCTGGCCCACCTTGCTGGGATCTGCAGGATGGGGCTGGTCAGGGAGGTGCCCTAGTGCTGCCTCCTGGTCCAGACCAACACCCCCATGGAGAGAACCCTCTTAGTGTTGATTTAATTAACTAATCAATTTGGCTTCAAGGGCAAGCTGAAGCTCTAGGAAGCACACAGCTTCTCAAAACCCCTTCTATACAGCTAATATTGCCTATGAATGATGTTTTCCATTAAAAAATTGGGCACAGAGCTGAAAGAGTCTGACTCCAGGACCTGTGAAGGAATGTCATGCTGAAAGGAGTGAGCAGGTGTCAGTTCTGTGGGTGACACTTGCCAGTCCTTGAAAGGCAACAAAAATCAAAGCATTTGGCTGTAGGACTTCCTGGAGTCATGGGAACTTCCTAGCAGCTGTATGGATACTCTGACTCCTCATCCTCATGTCCTTGAGGTCATGGACATCGATCCTGCCCTTGATTTCCGGTGCCATGGCTGCACCTTCATCTATCCCAATTCTTCTCTGGGCAGAAGCCAGGACAGAAAGCAAACTGGGGGAACCCCATTACTGATTCCCTTTTCTACTGCATTCCTAACAGGGAACCATGCGTTGCAAAATGTTTCCTTCTTAAACTCAGCTGACCCTTTCCATCCAGGTCCGGAGCTCACAGTATCACTACCAGGAGACTTCCGTGAGGAGGTGAAAAGAGGGCAGATGGCTTCTCTCTAGGTTTTGCCTTTCCTTTTGGCTCCTGTTCATCCTCATCTGTCTTACAGTATAAGGGAACACAGAGGTCTCTGAACAGGCTACCTGGAAAATTCACTTTGTGCACTGAAAACTGGAGAAAAGAATGCCTGATTCATCACCACACTGCTGCCAGGCCGAGGGCAATATAACACCATGGAAATCAGCTGGGATGAAGCTGGAATAGAGCTACAGTGGATCAACACAGAGAATAAACAGTCACATCATTATGCTTATACCTGAGGCCCTTGCACATCAGAAGCACTCCTTGCACTGCAAAGCAGCAGCATCACACTTGGAAGTACCAATAAAACCACCTCTTGGCACAACCTGCCCTGCCTGGAACAAAGAAATACAGCAATCCAGTGTGTGCAAACAGCCTGCTTTTCCTTTTCAGAGCTGCAGGCTTGTAATGTATAACTTACTCACTGTCTTTATTCAGCAAGAATAATGTCAAATGCTTTTCTGGCAGAAAAAAATGCAGACTTTGACCACACATTAACCCCATTAGTATGATGTTAACTTTTGACTTTAATTCTGGCACAGTGTTAGAGATATTTAAAAGCAGAACAAAGTGAAAGGAAATGTTAAACACATTCCTCTTCCTCTTGAAAATGGGAATGATAATTTAATGGTAATGTCACGAGATGGCTGAAAAGGTTTCATGTCTCTGTATCTTGCAAGGAGTGTTACCAGAGGTAACCTGGGCAACTAGCAAACAACAGCTGAAAAAAAGGAACATATAGCATAGCTTTTAAAACTTTACCCCATGTAGTCAGTTCACAGGCATATCTTAGGAGTAATAAAGCTATTACTACAGTAATACATTCATTAATTGATGAAAATATAATGAAACTATATGAAAATATGGTGATAAAACCATATAACAAAAATATATAATTAATTATTAATTTTTCTATCTTATAATTTATGCCAGCACTTTACATACAGAGAAATCCTTCTTAAGAAATATTTGTTAGGTGAGTAAACCTAAAGAGGTATAATTTTGGTCTGTGAAAGGCTACATATGCTGCATCCAGAGGTTTAATATTTGGCATAATGTTATTTGCAGCTTCAGCTGCAAAAAGTGTCTGAGAAAATTAAGGGCCATAAATTATTAACTACATAAAAGTTCCAATAGCCAAATGATGGTTGCTTCCAACAGTGAGATTACTATAACCAAAGCCAATACTCTGATTTTCCAAGATTACAAGATTGTAGATGGATAAACATGAGGCACATGAAGAGAGATGTGCTCAGCACTCTCCTAAGGTAAACTTGAATTTTATTTTTCAATGGTTGCATATATTTAGTGAAGGAGAAATGTGGAGTCAGCGGCAATTGCATGGAGAAACCATTTTATCCTATGGCTAGTAAACTCCAAATATGCCCCAGGAGACTGATAGGAAGTTACCTACAGTTCTCTCATTATCACAGCACTTTGCGTCTCTGGTGACTTTTGTCATGGTAAGCAGATTGCAGAGGAGTGAGTGCAGGATGAACAAACCAAAGTACATGAGCATATTTTATGAGATACCCACACTTCATGTACCTCAGCGAAGCACAGGAACAAACACTCTCAACTCTGCTGTAGCTTTCCTTATTTGTTCTCCCTGCATGGATGATACCTGGCTTTGACGGGATTACCCTACTGTATCTACTTGTAAGTGCTGTAAAAATGAAAAAGATGATCCACACACAGGATTCTCATTCCCCTTAGTAATTGAACAGGCAAAGGGTGAGCTTGAATTCTTCACATAGTGTCCACATGGTCCACACATCTAGTAGAGGGACAGAAAGGCAGTGCAGCTCTCTGAGACCTTTACTGAGGTGTGAGAATGTTCCCACTGACTACCCAGCTGGTCACATTTGTCACACCTTCCAGTTCGTGCTGGAAGATGTGCCGAGGGCATGTCCATGCTGCAGGGAACTGAGGCACTGGTGGCTTCTCTCTCTTCCTGTTGCTGGAGGCTCAGTTCTACTGCTTCTACAGTAAGGGCAAGTACCCAGCATGGACATGCTGAGATTGAAGGTTTTTAGGTCAGTAGGCCCCCCCTTCATGTTAAAGAAGATCTAACCACCTTTTTTCTGGTTTTATTGTGTGAAGAGAAGCATTTGTTTGAGTTTATATGCACTAGGAGCAGATTATCTTATTTGGATGTTAAAATTAATGCAGTTTTCTTGCTGTAAGACAACATAAAATGCATTCCTTGGGATTTCTCTGAAGTTTCACATCAGATTTGTTGTAAATTTCTTTAAATAACAGGGATGAGAAACATGGTGTAATGCAGCACAAGAATTTTAGCTGAGATAACACAGAAATAATGGATGTTCCTTTATAGTCCCAAAATTTGTTACAGTAGTATAATTTATGCAGCAGTAAATGAAATATTAGGCTATATTCAGAATATCATTGCATTAGACATTGTAGAGATATACTGTAACTGATTGTTTGTGTCTCAGAGCTATGATCTAAGAGCCTTAACAGAATAAAAAAGCAGCAGAAGGGAGAAAAGGATAACAAAAATATCTCAACAATTACAGCGCAGTTCATAGCCAAGCATTAAAAGCAAGTGTCTCACCAGTTCTGATGTTGTCCTCTCTTCATGGGCACCAGATCAAGTGATGTGATGAGTAAGAAATCACTCTGCTTCCTGTCTCTGGCCAGAATTGCACCAGGCAGTACCAGCCTGAGGAAGGCTGTGGCCATCTCACGACTCAGCTGCACGTGTGAAACACATCTGGCTGAAAGCTGAGAGTGTTCGGTGTGTGCAGAACAGCAAACTTCATTGTAGGTTTGGGTTTTTTCTGCCTCAATGACTTTTGCTGCCGTTATTTCACTTTCACTTAATATTCCAAACATAATAAAAGAAATTTAGGAACTAAACCATTTGTATGCTATTTTTTTTTACTGGTTTAGAAATGCAGCTAGTCCAGTGTGGTGGGTTGACCTCGGCTGGATGCCAGGTACCCACCAAAGTCACTCAGTAACTCCCCTCTTCAGCTGGGCAGGGGAGAGAAAATACAAGCAAAGGCTCATGGTTTGAGATAAGGACAGGGAGAAATTACTCACCAATTATGGTCATGGGTAAAACTGACTCATCTTGGGGAAATTAATTGAATTAATTACCAATCAAATTCGAGTATGGTAATGAGAAATAAACCCAAATCTTAAAAACACCTTCTATGCAGCCATCTGTGCTTCCTGGGCCTAACTTTATTCCTGATTCTCTGCCTCCTCCCCTCCACTGATATGAGGGGATGGAGAATGGGAGCTGCCATCAGTTCATCACATGTTGTCTCTGCTGTCCTTTTCTCCTCAGGGGAAGGACTCCTCAGTCTCTTCCCATGCTCCAGTTTTGGGTTCCTCCCAGGGAACAGACTGATCCATTGTGGGTCTCCTCCATGGGGTCAAAAGTCCTGCCAGGCTCCTGCTCCAGTGAGGGCTTCCCTCAGAGTCACAGCCTTCTCAAGACACATGCCCCTGCTCTGACATGGGGTCCTCCAAGGACTGCAGGTGGATACCTGCTCCACCATGGACCTTCATGGGCTGCAGAGGGACAACCTGCCTCACCATGGGCTGCACCATGGGCTGCAGGGGAATCTCAGCTCTGCTGCCTAGAGCACCTCCTGTTCCTCCTTCTCCAATGACTTTGGTGTCTGCAGGGCTGTTTCTCTCACATGCTTTCACACCTCTTGTCTCTGGCTGCAATTTGCTTCTGCATGATACTTTTTTTACTTCTTAAATAATGTTATCCCAGAAGTTCTGTCACCATCACTGATGGGGGCCAGCAGTGGGTCTATTCTGGAGCCGTCAGGCATTGGCTCTGTCGGACAAAGGGGAAGCTTCTGGCAGCTTCTCACAGAAGCCACCCCTGTAGCCCCACCACTACCAAAACCTTGCCACAAGACCCCAATACATCCAGCTTCTCAATTCTTCTTTGGAAATCCCTAGATAGCAAATGTTGACTACAGAAGAAGCACTGGGCAAGTGGTTAACCCCTGGCATGGGCACCTCTTGTAAGGGCTAAGGAAAATGTTGTCATTGGATATGGTGAAAACAGTAAACATGCTGTAAGTTGCATCTACCTTTCCTGAAGTCATGGGTTTTCTGTTTCTTTTCCTTGTCTTTTCTGTTACTTCCTTGCATTTAGAAGGGGAACAAGTAAATGCTATTTAGGATTCATATCTCAAATAAAAGCATTGTGGTTAAAAGCTCTAGATAAATACATGTTCTAGAAATAAGCTTCCACACAAAACCAGACAGTTCAAACATACTTTTCATATTATTGTTTAAGCCTAGTGGTTTTTTTTCCTCAATAAGGTTAATATTTTATTCCATTTTACCTCCCATAAATTCTTCAGAAGCACACCATAAAAAGGTGACAAGAGGTATCCAATTTCCTGCTAAGAAGTCAGAGAAGTCATTGCAGGTCCATTGAGTTAGCTCCCAAGCACTGATTTTCTAATCATACTTGGAAGCATGTCTTCCTTCTCTTCATTAGTGTGAGTAATTGGTAGTTAATAGGAACGTGCAGCCTCAAAGAAGGCTGTGCAGAGGTTTTTCCAGCCTAGATTCCTCTCAGTGCAAACAGAAACACCAATTAATGCAGTCACCCTTCTGACTCTTTCCACAAGCATTTCTCTGAATCCACATCTTCACTGGTTAGTCAGAACTATGTTCATTCTGCCACAAAAAGTTACTGACGTTGACCGTGCATCAATCCCCTCACAACAAATGTGTCCCAGCCTGCTGCTGGTAGCTCTGTGAGCTCTGACACGGAGCCTCTCCTGGCCCCAGGAGCTCTGAAGGAGCCCCAGGCTGTGGCACTGTGGTGTCACCATCAGGTTTATGCTCTGTCAGCGGGGAGCTGCTTAGTGGGTATGCCACTGATTCTTCAGCTCAATGTGCTCTTAATCACAACACACAGGTCCATTCTTCTCCAACATACCAATGGAAGAACATAAAATGTGAATGAATGCAATAAGCATTTATTTTCTGTATTTTTTTTCTCTTTTTCCTGCTCTCTTATGGCTTCTTTCCAGGTGCTCCCTATTTCATCTCTACTCCCATGTTCTTTCATCCCTTTCCTCTCTATCTTCTTCCTCACAGATGCCCACTGTGTACTAAATACTACTGGGGAAAAAAAAAAGTGTTGACCCATAAAAGTAACTGAGGGGAATTCTGCTCTGTGAATCAGTTTCCAGGGAGCAAAAACTGATCAGGAGTCAACCTACCAATACAAAAAAGTCTGGCAGCAATCAAAAAAAAGTCCAGGAAGCCATTTTAGAGAGCTGAAGCAGAAATAATAACAAATTGGTTTCCCAAATGAGAGCAGATTCCAGAGGTTGGTGGACAGCCATGTCCAAGAGGGAGAGAAGAAAGGAAAGAACCTGGACAATTTTGGCCTAGGCCTGAAGAATTCTGGAGAAAATGAGGAAGTAAAGGCATGGGGATGCATAGAGGACCTGCATTATTTTATCTACTTTTGTTGCCTCTCTCTCATGGTAGTAAAAAGAAAAAGAGAACAACGAGTTCAGAATCTCTTTTGAACAGACTTTATGTTATAAAATTTTAGTGCTATCTAGCCATAGAGAGGTTAAAGCAAACTCAAATTGCCCATGTGGCTGAGATTTGGGGAAGTCCTCACTGTAGGACTACTTTACAAGATTCTACTCACATAGGGCACCCATACCAAGAAGCTGCACATTGGAGAGAGCAAGGAAAGAGTGGGCTGGACATCACCTGAATCAAAAACAGCTTTGAAGTGCATCAGTCCAACATCTGAAACTAAAACACTAGTTACACAACCTCTCCTGTTTCTTACTTGCCTTCCATAACTGGCCTTGTCCAACTTCAGGAAGAAAAAAGTTGTTATTCACCCTTTTTCTAGGATAGCTCTCATATGTCTGAGTTTGCAGCTGCATGTGGATAAGCTGTTTTGTCCTATGCCTGCTGATTGGAATCTAAAGTGAAACTCTGGAAGTTCAGAGTGGCTGAGATGCACCCAGACCCACTATTGTGTGAGTGGTTGCTGGCCCAAACACAGGCAGAAGCAAGAAATAGTCCAGGACCTATAGGTCAGTCGTTAGTGTACGAAGGGTACTCTAAAACTGGAACTTGTTATGAGGTCATTTAGTATTTTAAGTTTCTAATTAACCATTTAAAGCTTTAAGCCTACTAAAAACATACTGAAAAAATCTTTGTCCCATGCTGTTCTTCCCAATTCTCTCTCGGTGGATTGCTTTCCAAGACTCTCCAACCACAAGGATCTGTTTTCCTGCTGATATTTTATAGATGAGCATTTTCAACTTTCCAACTGATGTCAGACCCTGTCAGATGTGTCTGTTCACAAGATGGAAAGCCAAACTCTTTAACATCAAAAGTGGTCTTGCTTGAGTTAGAGGGTTGTGCTTCTGACTCTTTCTTCATTACCGGTAGGTCAAGTTGTTCTACCTGATCAAAACTGGCAGCTCCTTCTCTGAGAATCTTTATGAGTATAGTTATGTATCACTTAATGTTTTCTCTGCCAGATTTGTCTCTGTATGATCTCACTTCATGCCAATATGAGATACTTTGTAAGGAATTCATAAGTACTGCAGCCAATTAATTCCTAAATCCAGCTACACTACTTCTGCAATACTTGTCTATTTAGTACCAACCGCTGTATCCCATGTCCACATCAAAGCTCTCTTGCCTTCTATGTTACCTTGATACTAATTAGATTATTAAAATGCTATGACCATTGCTTAATATGCTTTTCTTGTGCTCTGTTGCCTGCTGTCAGAAACTTGCTATAAACTGTTTGTATCATAGATTAAATTCTTACCTGTTTTTTGGCATATAAAGCTGGGATAAACCTTTTTCCTACCCATAGAAATAGCAAAGCTAGTTACAAAGTCAGTTCTAGTTCTGGTTTTTGGTTATAAAGCAATGGCTGAAACCAATCAATGTGCTCAGTATTAAACTGTTATGGTGTCTCTTGGAAACTCAAGGGAAGAGGTTCAAGTGCTAAGTAACATTGATATCAATTATAGAACACTAAAGATTTTCTTATTTGTACTAACAAGCAGATTTCCTCACCATTCTGTATATCATCTTTCAAAATGAAGACATCCTTATTACATTGCATTTGGCCAACAATTCCTGAGACATCCTGATCTTTCTTATTCATTGGTCATCACTTTATTTTCTTTCTGACAATACTTATTTTTCATTGCTGGAACATAGCCGTGCTCAAAATTTAATACACAAATTAGTTCCCACATTTAATTCTTAAATATTTTGTTATCTTAGTATTTTGCTAGGTACATAACAAAGCCAATTCTCAATTATGCTAAGGCTTTTTTTCCTTTTCTTTTTTTTTTTTTTTTTTTTCTTTTTTCTTTTTCTTCTAACCATTCTTCTATCTAAAAGGATCCTAAACTTTATGGAAGCAGCCTCTTGAGAATAACTCCTGCATGAAAAGCCCTGTAAGCAGCAAAAGTGCTCTAACTCCCTGGCCCTGCCTGTCAGGGGGAAAATACAAAGACAGGAATTTGCTGCACCTTACAAGTTCTTTACTTTGCATCACTGTTAGTAGGTCATGGGAATCAGAGCCCTTGGGCACCTCAACTTTGTGGCACAAGCATATCCAGTTGAGTGCAGAAAATACAAATGTTTCACATTAAGAAACAAGCACACGTTGCTGTCGGTTTCCAAGTTAGCTGCTGCAGACATTCCTTATTACAATTATTACTATTACTATTATTATGGCTTTTGGAGAACCATCATTTGTGGGGTAATTTTCATACGCCTGAAACTGTCAACACAGAGGTACCTGGGTTTTGTATTCTGAAAACACGGCAAGACCTGTGTTTGTTTCTCACATTGGCTTGGTGGGTGCAGTTCATCCAAGACGTTCAGAATGCATTCAGTATGCCATTATTATGTAATAACCAACTGTAGTCCTTAACATTTAACGAGAAAGTAAAGACATGATTTAAGGTATGCCCAGGTTAGCTTCTCTGACTGCAGTTGTTTCAAGAATCTGTATGTGATCTACATTTACTTTTGCTTGATTTCAAACTCTTTCATTTGGAAGCACTTTTGCCAGGCTAAACAATCTGTATGTCTATTGTGGCTTTTGCCAGAAAGCCTGGCTTAAAAGCTCATCACCCTAACAAAAATAAAAATAAAATTAAAAAAAATCTACAAATGTAACAAATTTAAGATGTAGAAATTTCTCTTGGCTGCTCTATCATATTCCTTTTGGTCCTATTTGGATTCCTTTCTAGCTGAGAATAGTACTGTCATGCATCCAAATACCATGATGGCAGGTGCATACAAATCTTTTAAACGAAAATAACAAGTACTTGTAGTCAGTGGTGGGAAAGTATTGAATAAAAATTATATGCTTTGGCCAACAATCACAGGAAAATTTCTAATGAAATGTTATGTGGTTTCTAAGATCAGTGGAAAACAGGGGGTTAGAATTTAAGGGTTTTCTTTGGATTAAAATTTTGCCTAAACAATGGGTATGCAATAGTCAAGACAGAGCTTACAATCTATGGGCAGACAACGCAGTATTGTTGAGATTGGAACCTGTTGGTCCATAGCACTGACTTGTTTGAAAACAATATAATTCTATCCCCCAGCAGAGTAATAATTATTACGTATAAAACAAGCAGACAAAAATTCAAAGCTTACTTCTCTTAATCTGATCCCCACAATCTACAGAGCTAGACTTGAAGATTAGTGGATGACAGAATCACAATATCCCAAGCAAATTCTGTTTTGACTGGTGAGCTCTGTGGTGCAGGGGATGCCACTGTCAGAATAGAGATCAGCAATTCCAAACACATTTTTTCAAACAGTACCAGAATGCATACTGACTAGAGGCAACCTATGATGACACAGCCAACCTCGATTGTGTCATTTTCCAACTTTTGAGTACTTTATGTTGCAGCCTCAATATTAATTATAGTTGTTGTGGTTTAACCCCAGCCAGCAGCCAAGCCCCACACAGCCAGTCACTCACTCCATCACCAGCAGGACTGGGGAGAGAATTGGAATGGTATAATCAAGAAAACTTGTGGGTTGAGACAGAGTTTAATAGGGAAAGCAAAAGCCTCACACACAAGCAAAACAAAACAAGGGTTATTCCGCTGCTTCCCATAGACTGGCAGGTGTTCAGCCATCTCCAGGAGAGCAGGGGCCATCACACATACTTTATATACTGAGCATATTGTATATGGTCTGGAATATCCCTTTGGTCAGTTGGGTTCACCTGTTCTGGCTGTGTCTCCTTCCAATTTCCCACACACTCCCAGCTTCCTCACTGGTGTGGCACTACAAAAAGCAGAAAAGGCCTTGGCTCTGTGTAAGTCCTGCTCAGCAATAACAAAAGCATCTCTATGTTATCAACCCTGTGTTCAGCACAAATCCGAAACACAGTCCCACACCAGCACTGTGAAGAAAATTAACTCTACCCCAGCCAAAATAAACACAATAGTGAAATTATATAATTTGGAAGTGTTATTTCTTAGGAATATTTTAAGGTAAGGTTAAAATTAATTATAATTTGTATATCTGATGTACATGTTCAAGAAAAGAAAATGGGTTAACTTTAATACTTTTAGTTCAGCTGTAGCAGAAGCGAGAGGAAAAAAAAGACACTTCTGATGCTTGAGGGTGTTTCTTTTTGCTGGATATCAAAGGCTTACGACAAACAGTGAAGCTGTGAGAGATTTGTAATGAAAAAATCACAAGACTCCTTTACCATGGAGCATAATAACTATCCTGACTACTAAGGAGGATACTAATTTCTCTGTAATAGTCCTGTGAAAGTTACCTGTGTTACTGGAAGAAAGAATAGCAGCGTAGTACACATATTACAGTAATGAAATTTACTGACGGCTTCAAGAAGTCAGGCTGCCAGTTCTGCTGGGAGGAGAAGCCCCTGGAAGCTCTTGTAGCAGCCCTTACAGGCAATGGCTCTGTGATACAGGCACCAGAGCCATAACCTGCTGGATCACCAGGCAAGGCAGATTTAAGTCAGTTTAGGAATCAGTACGAGGAGGCATAGCCAAATTAGCGAAAGCATGCAGTGGTGATTTTCTGCCAGCACGTGTCACTGGTATTCTAGACAGCTCCCTGCTTGTCTGCCTTGTGCATACCAGGCCACCAGCCCTGCCTCACAGCAGGAGTATTTTGGGGCAGTTCACTTAGACAGGGCCAGCTTGCCTTTTCCAAGGTCAACTGGTGACCCAGGAAATAGCTTCGTAAAAAGTGCCATGCCACCGGCAGGCCAAAATGCCCCGGGAATCTTGGCATTACAAGTACCATGTGCTATTTTTGCCTCTCTCTTGAGCAACAGAAATAGCAGCAGCAGCGTGTGTCCGTGCCTGGCAGGGACCGGGAGAGTGATGCGGCTGCATCGAGGCTCGTCATCAGCTCTCTGTGTTCACTGTGGGCCATGTAGGGGTGGCAAGCAGAGACCAGCACACACAGGTCCATTCTGCAAGGACTTCTCCAAGACAAGGAAGGGAAATTATAAGCTTTTCCCAGCAGAGCTGATGTGTCTAGGTTTTGGCCTGGAGCTTGGTTCTGGCAAGACTGTGATGGCATCTGCTGTAACTGCTGCATGTAGACATAATGGCCAAGGTCTGATGTCAGTGTCCAAAAACATAGAGATGCTACAGGGCTCTCTCTCCAGAGCCTGCATCGCAGGGTAGGCGAGAGCTTTGGGCAAAAAGTAGATAAGGATGGAGGGGTAGAAAAGCTTGCAATCTTGTTGTGGCCACAATGATAGGGAAAGGTAGCATGTGTATTTTCAGCACACCAGTCCTGCCAGGATGGATCTGAACTAGAAAGCTCCTTTCTTTTATGGTATTTTTGATATAGCCATAGAAAACCTAAATTTGAATTTATGGCTTAGGGGAACCATACACAGGTTCCATTGAGCTGTCAGTGCTCAACACCACTTTCCTCTTGCATGTTGGACTTGTGAACTGCTGCCAAAGGAGGCCTTGCAAATATGTGCTGTTGCATCCTTTGCTATAAGTGATAAGTTGTCTGCAGGATGGGGGTACAGATGGGCTGCTGTGTCTCACACTGCTGCAGCTAGACCTGGTGGATGTTACCTATGTGACTTCCCCTTGAACGTGGCATGTCACAGCAATACAGCCTTGTAAGGAAATTCTTCTGTGGATTTGTTCCCAGAAATGCAAAAATCTAGAAAAAAGAGAAATAAGAACGCCTCCAAATCAACTGCTCCCACAAAAGAGTAATCAGTTTATCAGTCTTGACTACAGTATCCAAAATAACACAGGTAAGCTACTAGTAGCAGTATAAGTACATAGATATTGCTGAAAACAAGCAGTAACTTTTTCTCACAGATTTATAAAACAGGGCAGCTTAATTCTCAAGTTTCTGAAGTTTCTGGAAATTCCAAAATTACAGATGTGAAAGTGGTGTGCGAAAAGTTTAGAATTGCTGTATGAATACAACAATTAGAAATGTTATATGAATACTGGTGCTTGTATGTCTTATTTCTGATCTAAATAACATTTAATCATAAAGCAGGGCACCACCAAATAGGACTAGCAATGGGACCATGTATTTTGTCCATGTAATATGGACATAATGATGAGGAGACAATGTGAAATACTCACCTCTGCTTTACATGTTATACCCTGTAGAAAGTCTGGAATGTTATGAAAGAGTCAGTGACCTGACAAAGCTTTTAGGAAAGAGTTAAGAGCTGTTTTCATATGCCACATAGCCAATAGGAGAGATGAAGAAAGGACTTATTTTTCTCCAAAGTTATGGACATCAAAGGAGTTTAGAAAATACCCACCAAGATGGACTGGTGAATTTCTTTTTTGTTGCTTGTTCTCAGAGCTGTCCGGATTGTTAACACATTTTGTTTGTTTCATGGTCATTTTCCTCTCAAGCTTTTTTGGAGATCTAAAATTATTTATTTATAGTCAAATTATATCTTTTTAAAAAACTTAAACACAAATATTATAATGGTGTTTCTGACATTGTCACAAAAATGCCCCCAAAGAACTCCCCTCCAAAAAAACAAAGCAACCAAACAGAAAACTGAAAACAAAGGGAGAATTCTATAAAAAACCTAGAGGAAGCAGTGGTAATCTGTGTTACTACTTACAATAATTGTAATAAGGATATATTTCTAGCCATGTACATATACAGTTAGGGTATTCTCTTGTCTAGAGGCAATGCAGGTTTATATTTCTTTGCAAGCAGGTACTAGAACTAAGATGATCTTCTGTTCAGGAGCTCCTAGCTAGAAGGACATAGAGTGGGTTTCTCTCAGACTTTACTGTCCAAACCATTCCATTTTACATGCAAAATGTAGATAAGTTTTGATCAAGTTACTCATTCTTTATCTCAGTTTTTATATCGAAATGGGTTCACGCACTGAAGTTTTAGCCCACCATGACTGAATCTCCATAAGCACCAACTGTCCAGATCTGGGACCTGACCTGAGCAAGCTGAGCCCCCTTGGAGCCCCTCCATGCACCTTCTGGAGTTTCCTTCCTATGGGCATCAGGTTGTGGAGGCAGAGATGGGAAGGAAAACTTAGCATTCTGCACCCAATACTTTGGAACATGTCTGCAATGTCTGCCTGGAACTGGGAAGTATTTCTGAGTCCCACCCAGCTCTCAGATCCCATTACTGCACATAATCTCAGTCCTGGATCCTGTAGACAGCAGGAGCAGATGGCATTATCCAAGGGCAGGCACTACCTGGTCCACACAAGTGAAGTGTGTGCCTTGGATCTTCTCCTGAAGGGTTCAGGCCGCTCTTGCCTCCTTAGTGGGCTCACAGAGGGACCACAAGGACCTGGAGGCAGGTGACCCCATTCCCAGTAGTAGAATGAGGAGGGGCAGGCAGCATGCATAAAGTGGAGCAGGGGAGAGGGGGGCATGGGGGCAGAGAAAGAGGTCACATCCCCCTTGGCTGTCCTGCTAAATCCACACCTGAGTTTCATTACATTATTGCCTTACAGCTGACATCTAATTATGTAAGCTCACAGAAGGCCTGGACTTTTGAACCCCAGAGCAAAGGTTAATTTTTGCCACTAAATCAAGGTGGCAGAGGAAACATATGGTCCATGGTTGATCCATCCTCCTTGTCTCAATTTATTAGAAACCAAGGATTGATTTTTGGGAACAACTGTTTTTGCATCTATTTTCTCTGTATTTGGTATTTGGGGTCAGTTAGATCTCTCTAAAAAAAAAACCAAAAAACCACCCCAAACAAAACCACACATAAAGTTCTCAGCAAACCTTTACACACAAGTTTCTATTTAGGTAGCTGATATTCTGCATTTTTTAACTTCAGAGATCATATTAAGCTGCAGTCTGTGATATTACCTTCTGCTGAATGCTGTTACTGTCCTTCCTTGCAATCCCTCTACAATTTAGTAAGTTTTCGTCCTCTATCCATATTCCATGGTGACTGCTTTTGGCTCAAATCCTGCACTAACATGGTCAAGAAATGCAAACATGATAGGAAAAAGCCCCAGTAGGTGAGCTAAAAGTCCTTCTCTGGGTAATTTGTATGCTCTTCCCAGCCAGCTGTAATAGCATCAAATCTAAGTGATAAGGATACTGCTAAAATTGCTTTAATTAATGTCAGTTTTACAGTCATAAATCATTATTAATTCCCACGTTAATTTTTGGAAATGGCCTAGATTTTTTTGGCCATTGCCACAGTTTGTCTGGAACTTTTCCCACTCGCAGACCTTTGCTTGTTCTTCTTACTCCTATCCTGATGTTTTCACTGTCAAGTTGAGCTTCCATCTGGCATGAATGTATGCACAAAGTTACTTTCACTTCTTTAACCATGACCTAACTCCACCTCTGTCTGTGCCTGACCTTTTTCTAATTCCAAAGGTAGATGAGATGTTGGAAGTTGTTGCTGCCTTGCCTTTCAAGATTGATCGGCAATTGTCTTCCCATATTAGTGCATTATTGCAATTCAACAATACTACTGATGTCTACAGAGAGAGCACATCACTAATACATCTACATAGATTAAGCTATTCCTTTTAAATGGAATACAGTCACCAATTTCTCTGGGAGTTCCTGCTTCCAGAAGTGTTAATGAAGGTGAATAAAATATTTAAATTACTTAACAGCTCATATATTTTACTAGATGTTGACTTTCCAGTGACTATTTATCAGGCCTTTCTTTAATTCCATTTGGGAGCTTGGACTAGTTTGTCTTTGCTGTTTTATACGTATTGACAAAATTCACTTCTGCTGGAGGGAATCCATTCTTTAGGAGGCTGTGATTCTCCTATGGTTTCAATTTTGATTTCTATTTATACACTTCCCTTAGTTAACATTATTCAGCCTCCCTGTTTGCTGTGTCATTTGTATGCAGACGATATTCGGATATCCTCTCAGTCCCTTCAGAGCCTACAAAGAAGTTTGATGTTTTGTGTAATTGCCTCTGTGATATTTAATCACGGGTAACTTCAAATTTTGTTAAACTTAACACAGACAAAACTGAGTTGCTATTGATTAGTTCACTGGCGCAGAGGTCTCAGGTGTCATCTGTGGTAGTTTCCATTTGTGGTAGTTCTTTTATCCTTCAGATAATGCTTGTGACCTTGGGGTCATTGTGGATTTGGTGCCTGCTTTTGAAGCCCACATCAATCATGTAATTAAAGTGTCTTACTACTGTCTTTGGAATCTAGCTGGGCTAAGACCTATACTCTTTGTAGCCCACTTGCTAAAACTTTAATCCATATTTTTTTGTCTGACTTGACTACTGCAGCTATTCCATATGCCCTCCGCTGTTTGCATTAGGGCCACAATCTAGTTATTTAGGAATATACAGTGAATTAACCATGTTCATTGAATTCCATTTTTAAAATGTGGCTGAACCCTGGGTATCACTTGGCTGCTTCTTAGCATGGGGCTTTTAATGATATTTCATTTAACAGGATAGTCTTTCCACACAGACCAGGAGAATTTTACATGAATCATATCAATTTGTGCTGTTATTTTTCAACCTGTATCTGAATGTGGATGGTTTTAAAAGATTAGTATTTCAAGATTGTTGTCACTTCATGTTATTAAATGTTATCTATTTGGCAAGTTGCAGCAGCATTCTTTATGATTCCATTACAATCCTGTCTTTACTTGCTCATCACTTTGGGGGCTAAAGATTTCCAGACCAGTGTCTACTAAAAGATCACTTGTTACGGTTTCAGTAGAATTTATTTGCAGCAATCCTTTTCTCAAATAGATATTTTTGCCAATACAATGTCATAGGCCACATTCTGCTTTCACTTATGTCTACAGAGTTCATTGGGATTGTAGAGATTAACAGAAGCCTTGACCATGAGAGAGAGTTTTAAGACTTTTAAACAATCCAGATAAACCAATACAAGTATGTATGTAAACACTTAGATACGTTTAAAACTTGTTTATTTTTATTTAGTTCAGGCTGAATGCCAGTAGTCTTCAGTCACATGGAAACAAATTAAAATAAAAGGTGATGCAGCCAATTTCTATGGTATAAAAATCATGCTATATCTTTGTATTTTTGCAAGTTTAATGCATAAACATAGCTTAACATCAGGCTGCTGCCACATATACCTAATTATGGTTCATAGCTATTCTAAAAGGTGAAGCACAGGAGCTGAAGTATGCTCTGACACACAGTGAGTACATAAAAGCTGAAAAGCATGACCCATGAAGAAGCAGGACAACATTTATCCATATCTGAGATGACTGCCCTTAAAACTTCTTGAAAGGAAGAGTAACATGGAACACCAAGTGCATTATCAACCATGTGAATGTGCCCAAGCAAGGCACCTCTGCTTCTATTACTCAACACGAAGAATCACTTCTGAGACTGCAGGAGACAGAAAGCTGTCTAGCATTCAAAACCCACAAAACTGACAATGGTAGAGACATTTTATTTATTTTTTTTTCAGTAAGGTTCTGTAAATAAGTGCCTGAAACTATTCATTAGCATTGCTACATGCAGTCTCGGTGTTTATAGGGCAGCCAAATGGGTGAATTTCACTGCAGCAAACTGCTACAGGAAAGAGAAATTTGCACAGAATTAAGTGGAGTAGCCCATTGTCTGCCTTTGTTGTGATGCTTTTTGTCTACATGCCCAACTGTAACCCAAGGCTGTATAGGGTGTACTTAGATGTGAAAATCAGATATGTGGGATAAAATAGATGTTTTATTTATAGCAAGAACATTAATCTACAACACGGTCTGCGCTATGAGTAGGGATGGTGTAATGGCGCTCTGGAGTGGCTTGTTCCTCACTGAAATGTGAACTTTCGTCTCTGACAAAGAAGTACTGGAACACTCTCTGAAGTTGGATGCTCTTCCTGAGTCATTACAGAATTGTCTGGCAGTCACTGCAAGTGTTAATTGATGCAAAGAGAAGATAACTTTACCTACCTTTCTAATTAGAGAGAGCACACTGGCCCAAGCAGGGGAAACGGCTGAAGCTTTGCCTAGTTGTCTAAAATGGATCCCAAAAGTGAATAGATCAAATTTTCAGTACTGGAAGAGCCCTGACTGCTTTTCTTGTGTCCATCTGCAGTCTCTGTCTGGAGGCTACTGGACTTGGAGAAAAGGAGAGATGTCCTCAAATTATGGGGAATTAATAAAACCTGACATTAAGTAATTTTCCGGACAAGAACTTTTCATGCAAAGGTTATTCCAAAGTCTCTAGAGAAGTTCAGTTTTTGTATCAAAGTTGCAAAGCCTTATTTAAAGCTTGTGTAAGCAACTGATTTTTTTATAATTCACCCACAAATGCAGCTAATTGATTATAATTTGGCACACCTTTGCTCCAGGGTATATAGCAAAAGAGGAAGAATTATTCCAAAATATTATGCTAAGGTAATTACTCACTTCACAAAGTGTTGCAAAGTCAGTTGCTTCCCCTTCCACATAGGCTCACAAAGTTTGCAAAAGCCATCCCAAAAACAAGAGAAGCAGTTGTCAGCCTTTTCCCACCAAATAATGCAAGGGTCAAACACAAAAATAAAGGGGGTATAACCAGAAGAAATATTTATTCTGTATTATGATGTGCTGTGTTTTTGGCAGCAGTGGAATTTCAAAGAGAATTACTTTATCTTTAATATGGACATGAGTAATAGATGGCAGAATGTACTGAGACTTATATAGGCAGATTTATGAGGCGTGCCAGAAAACAGTGGCCTGCTGAGTTTATTTAAAGCCGTAGATTCTGAGCAAGTCTGCAGCAAGGACTGGAGCATTTGTTGTCCTTCTTGCAGTAAAACTGTCTCAGGCTTGCGAAGGTGAGCGTAGCACCACTGACTCCTACCCAGAAGCAGGAGCCATTCAACAGTCTCAGAGGCTCCAACTGCTGTTTGCAAGTTCTTCTTTAATGAGTAGGCAGCCCTTGGTTTTTGAAGCAGAAGTCTTTTTTGTAAGGCTGCTTGGCTTGGTTGTCTGTACAGAGAAACAGAGCCCTATATAACTCCAAACATCATTGCAGTATATTTTGAAGATGGCTTGCTCACTTTGGTCAAATTTAGACACTTGGCCTCCACTCTGTTGGCACTTTGTTATTTATATCCTCTAGTTAGTAAAAAAACAGCTTTGTGTGACTCCAGAAAAACATGCCCTAGGAAAGCATATCAAAACTTCAGCACCCTGAGGAGGAATGCAATATTCAGCTACTGTATAATGAAGAGAGGTGGAAATAGTAGTGGAGTAACTGTGCAGTAAAATATTCAGAACTCATAATGTTTCATGGGGCCAATGCCCCTGGGAAGAGAAATAAACTCTTTTCTATGGCAGAGCAATAAATATTTATATATCGTATTGCCCAAAGACCATCATCAGAAAGGACCGAGAGGATGCTGAGTTTGCAGAAAACAAAAAGGTGCAATCTTTCTCTTGTCTTTACAACCTGAAGATATAGACAGGCAGAGAGGAAGAACTTGTTCCTATCACATTTAAAGAAATTAGGGTGTTGGAGAATTTTCTGGGAATTTGGTAACTAGAAGTATTACAGGAATGTAGCTTTTTCCCTTTCTTTGTCTTCATACTGCTAAGGAGTGAATCACGTACAGTCTTTGAATCAGTGCAGATGACAAACTCACAATTTTTAGTTTTTGATGGAGAGAAAATTGATTGTAATCGAGGACTTTTCCTGCAGAATCTGGGTTATCCAAGTAAGCGCTTAACCCTGAAGGACAAAAGGGAAGGAATCACATCTTGCTTTAGCACAGAACATAAAATTTCTCAGCTTCACAAATTTCCATTGGTGCAGTCTCGTCTTACAACATCATAATTGGCTGAGAAAAGTAAGAGAATCAAAGATTGCAGGGAAATCATTCTCACCCACACAGACTGTGTTAAAGGTATTTTCCAAAAGAACAAGCCTCATATATCTAAACGTAACACCCACAGCACCTATTCGTCAGACACCACATGAAAGAAATAAGTTTCAACTTGATTTTCTACTTTGGGGAGTTTAAGCTATCTACTTAAGACATCAAAGCCACCCAACTACAGTCTTAAGTCAGACAAGTGAGGTCTGGAGATTCACAGAGCATCACAAAACAAGGCATCTCCCATTGCAGGCATGACAAGAGATGCACTTTGCACACCTAGTGACTCTCAAGTGCTCTTCCGATGTTAATGAGGTTGAGAGGTGTAATGTTCATCTAAATTGTTCAGAAGTTATAGATAGGGAAATTGAGTCATTATTACCATGAGCAAGATTTCAAAAGTTGGTCTCTGATTTTGCAGACATTGGTAGTTGTTTTCCATCCTGAGCCAGGCAATGTATAAAGAAGTCTGGGAGTTTCCAGACAAAATCAGATCTGTTTTTCTTTTCTAATAAATATGTAAAATTGTGAATAGCAGATTTTTTTTTCAGAAATATATGAATTTAGATGAACCTCTGCTAGAAAAGGTAGCCACCGGAAACTGCTTTGCTTCCTGCCTACAGGCCTCTAAGGAATCGAGATTTCTTGGGTTAAGATTTCCAGGATGGTCCCTCTGTATGGACTACCACAGACTTAAGAGATCACAAAGTTTTAAGGGTTTTGTAGCCTGGCTCAGAGGTCAGAAACCCAGGCTGCAGCAGAAGTTTTTCAATATCTCAATTCTCCATTTATTCCATAACCTGGGAGAGGTCTCACTAAAGTCAAGAACAATGAAAAGGGTCAGCTTAAACTTGAAAGGCTTTTGATGTTCTAGGAGCAGCTCAGTAGGATACAATGAAAACAAGTGTTAGGCAGTATTTATTTAGGTAGTCAGGAAATACATATTTTATTGTTATTTGTAGTGGTTGGAAATACATTTTCTTCAGGGGACTTTAGTATGTGGTAGATTTCTTTATCAGTGATGGACCAAAAAATTTGAAATACCAAAATTGCTCTGCGGGACAGAAATACTCAGTTCCAGTCTTCTCTTCCCTGTCCCTGCTTGGTCTTTACTGAAATTTTGATTCCCTGCTTTCTTTCTGTATGCAATGACCAACTTTGGAAAACACAGGGCACTGAAAATGCTGGATACATAAAATACCAACCAAAATCACTAGGAGCGCCTATTTCATGTGTCAGAGATGTGCATGACACTGGTGTAAGAGACAAGTCTGAGAGAACCCAAGGCTGCACTGGAAATACAAGTGTTGAGACTGGGGGAACTCAAGACAAAAGCAGGAAAGCTTCCTCCCTAGTAGCCAGCAGCCTTCCACGCTTCTAGAAGAGAGCCTGGAGGTGGAGTAATCCTCCAATTTGGACAGGAAGAAGTGGGCACACACCAGGGGCTATTTTTGAGAGTGACCAAAGTTTACAAATGCCAGAAGAATTAGCCAGATGGACCCTGGTTCCAGGGATGCATTGCCTGGCAGGACTATAGGAGGAGAGGCTGGCCATCACCTTGGGTGGCCTAGGGGGGAGTCCATCTATGGTAATTGAGGCTTTATTATATGTGTGGGAATATTTATCACTCTGAGCAAAACACTGTCCACATTTCTTCCTGGCAAGATGTTATCCTTTTCTGAGGTGTACAAGAGAGGCTTTCAGCTGGGAGGCTTTAATGATAAGCAAGTGCAATTCAAAGGAGAATTGTAAATTGAAGGCGACTCCAAAATACTTCTTAAAACCCTGAGTCATTAGTGGCTGAATCACATTATTCCTGTCAGCAAGATCTCTTCTCTAACATCATCCTCTATTTACTGTACTTTACCTCACGGTCCTGGTCAAACTGTACAGCTTTTATACAAACATGAAGAATCCTAGTCATTAGGATGAGTTTGGCATGATGCAAGCTTTATTTTCTGATGCTAGTTAGAAAGCAACAATGCTAATCCAAGGATTCACTTAGGCTCAGTCCACGTAAAGAGCTATTCCTAGGAAGCAGGTCAAATAATAAGCCTTGTTTTCTGGTTTTCACATTTCACTCATTTGCTGAAGCTCATGGCTGTCTATTACAAGGGCAGTTCTAAAAGTCAAAAGGTTACAGAATAAAGCATCACCCTGAAAAATTCATCATTTATCTGTCGAACACTGACCTCATGGTGACTCTCCACTACAAAGCCATTGATTGCATGGCCCTTCGTTCTCCTTCTGTAGATCCTGTAAACAAGCCCCTTTGAGATGCTGGAAGAAAATTTAACACACAACTCTTGTCATGTATTAAAATAATGATGCAATATTAGATTATATATTAGACTAATTACCAAATATTTAGCTCTTTCCAAATGTTCATCATATATGACTAGGTGAAAAACTGTCAGAAAAAAACATTATCTGGTTAATTTTCAAATGTTTTAAAATTTGTTTATAAAATGTATACTTATCTAAATGTACAATAACTTTAGGCTTACCAATATGGCAGGTATTATGTTAAGGAGATAAGCTTCTCTGATCCAGATAGGTCTTTGAATTGTAGTTCCTTCAGGCACAGGGCTCTAGATGTTGGAAAGGCACAGGATTAGGAAGTTTAAGCAAGCTGAAAGATAAGGATCAAAGTTAAATCAAAAGTTACTTCGGTTCATTTGTTTCAGTGATTAGAGAAACCATATTATTAAAATAGTGAGTGAATTGTTTAGTGCTGTGCATGACACAACTGCTCAAAGGGCAGAATTAAGGGTAAACTTTTTAGAAATTAGAATTGAAGTCTTTCCTGAAATAAAATGCCCAAACATGCAGTCAAACACTTCTATTTACAGTCTGGATGATGACAAACTTCATTGACAAGATATATCTCTTCAGCAGTACTCCTGAGGGGCCTGAGAGCCAAGTTAGGCTCTTTTGTTCTCAGACATTGCCTTCTGCAGGGGAAGCTCTTTAAGATAAACAGACCTTTGCATCTCAAAAGGTGAGGTGCAGCCTTGTCATCATTACTGCATCCCCTCTTTTTTCCTTAACACCTGTTATTTCTGGACATGGTGAATAAGGGAAAGGTTTGGGACTGAACTCCAAACCCTGATATGGGTTCGTAGGATATTTGCTAACAATAGCACACAGTTCATAGCATCGAGACAAAGCCTCTTAACCAAGAAACTTATTATTGGAATTGAACTTTTCCCTGATTGCAGTCAAAGCACTCCTGAGGCGTCTGGGAGATAAAACTGCAAAGAGTGGTCTTGCCGGATCTACAGTTCACAAATTACAGTGCTGGAGCTACTCTATCAATTCAGACAGCAGCTGGCCTCTGGCAATACTTTTTTCCTTCAGATTAATTAACATTTCCCCTCAGCCCCCTGGTTATAGGCATGATCATAAAATCTCTGCATGTTAGAAGAAGTTGCATCAGATTCTGTTCACCCAGCCAGCTGTGTAGCCATGATTTTCTACCTCTGCTCAATCTTTACTGGTGTTTCTAAGGGGTGAGAGACTTCATTGTTGAAAATGAGAATGGTCAGATCTCAAATGACTTGTCTGAAAACCCATCAAATTGTTCAATTCCCCTAAAAGTTTGTCCCTTCTGGGTTAATTATGCTTTCATAAGAAGCCAAGTTGTTATCCTGTACAGTGTCAGTTTTTCATTTTCAGAAGTCAGGAACTGCCTCCTATCAACAACAGCAGGTCGGGATTTCACAGGTTGCTTAAGGCAAAGCTCACCTATTTCTCCACCTCATTGACAATATAGATCTCCGCACCTCAGGCTGACAGCAAATTTCCTATTAGGGAATCTCCCTTGTTTCAGTAAGGAAAACTTGTTGGACTGTGGCCTCACTGTTCGTCAAGATTAATTTTCCTCACTATAAAGCGTATCCCCATATTAGGGATCTTTCAACAAGATGAGATCATGATGCAAATGTGTAAGCTGTGGAGTATTTTCCAGAGTATCTTTTAACCACCAGCTTGATAACATTAAGTAGTTCCAGTAGAAATCCTCATGGACAAAACTTGCTGTGACTAAAGTTTGCAAATAACAAAACTGCTGGAAAAACAGACTTACTTGTCAAATTTCTACAGACTTGTCTCCCTTGACACGACTTTAACTCACTCTCATACAATACTGAATCCTAAACAATTGTAATTAAACAACTGAGAATGTTCACCATTTGAATTTTAAGCCACTATATTGATTGAAGCTGATGAGAACCTTGAAAACATAAACTATTTCTAGCACAGGAGGGACCAGATATTGGACGTAGTGATTACATGCATTGCCTCAATCATATGGTGTTCAGTCTACCCCTAATATTATATAACTGCCAATGCTTTGTTCTTTAGATCAAGGTAATGTCCTTCCCTTCCTATTAATGTCCTGAGACTTCTGGATGCATTAAATTAGGAGAAAAAACTGCAGACAAAGATTTAGGGTGTGCAATCTGGGTACACAGGTATCACGTATCACCTACAGAGATATCTACAGCAGTCCTTAGCAAATCACTTGAAAGCCCTTGATAAGTAACAACCAGAGGGTTTGTTAGAGAAGAAGTCACCAGACAAAGCCTGTCTCATATATTAATGAAATGTATTCACTATTTGGCTGTATCAAAAAAAACCAACCAAACAAACAAAAAAACAAAAAAACAAAAAAACCCAAAAAAACCAGAACACTGAGGGCAACATAAACCCTATATTTGTGAATAGGTCAATATCAAAGATCATCTGTAGATCAAAACCTGGAAAATGCAAAATGTTCAGATTAGTATGCAAAATAAAACGCCAGTGTGGAGAGTGGATTTATATGATTATACTATGAATAATTCATTAGCACAAGAAATACAATTAGCTTTTAAAAATGCTCTAACTACTACACTCATGTTTAGCAAATCTAACATATAGTAACATCAGGAGGTAAATGTCCATAATGTAAAAGAAATTAAAACAAATTCCTTTAGGAGTCCAGATGCCTTATTACTGTGGGGGGAAAGGGCAGTGGATTAGATGGGTTAGATCATGCCCAGCAAGGTTAACTTGCCTGTAGTCAATACCCTTGCATTTGCAGGTGTGCCCTCAATTGACCCTATTAATATGTTCAACCCTTGCTGGAAACCTTATTTCAGAAACATTAAGCTCTGGTTGTTTGAAGTGGCTCCGACTATGGTGAAACATTCCTTAAATTCGTAGGGGGCTTATTTGGTGGGAGGATGCAGAAACATTTTTCACAAGAGAAGCTTTCCTGCACTTCCAGTAGATAGAAATTCAAGGGCTGAATCAGACAGGAGATAATCGATGCTATAGCTGGCATACTAAATCAATACATTACTGGCAACTGGAGCTAGTTTTAGCTGAACCTCTGCTTTCCAGAGCAATCACTCCAAGTCCTGACTTAGTCATTTTCAAGATGAAATTGCAGCAGGCTCTTAATCTCTGTGGTACTGGTTTGAAGTTCGCCAGCCTGATACCAACAGTGATTTCCTCGGGGGCTGACTTCTGCCGACTGATGCTCAAGAAGTGAGCAGATCAAGTGCAAATGGACAGGAGCTTGCCTTCTAGCTGGTGTTTTGTTTCTTCCCTGTGTCCTATTTCTGCATATGGTTTCTGCAAAGGCACACAGACAGTGCTCACCTACCCTTTGGTATTTTAAAAGTATTGTGTATTTGTAATAGTTGTTCTTTCAAGAACGAAGAGTGCCACCGCTAAGTGACATTATGAATAAGAAGCCAAAAGCTGATACAACAATTCAAAAGCATACAAATTAAAGTCGATTGTCAAATGGATTTTCCATTCCATTAAAAATGTCAGTATTGAAAAACTTTGACATATACAAGATCATATTAAGTATCCACATTAAATTAAGTGGGGACAAACCCAAAAAATAATCCAAACATTGTGCAAAATTAAGTTCTGAAAATAATTACTTTGCCCAAAATGTTTAAATCCAAATATGTTGACATTTGGGTCCTTCCTTGAATCCTTTTGTTTTCTATTTCAAATGCTCAATTTTATTTTAAATAAAGAACACATTTTGTGCATAATATATCAAGAACAAGGCACTGTTTTGCTGTGCTGTTCTTTTGCATCTCGATTGTTACTGCTACCACTATATTATTGTTATTTATTCAAATAACATCCATTTTTATTATCTATTCAAATAATTTGTCATAATTTAATTTGCCAAGGAAAAATATGTTTATTGAAAACTTTCAGACTACATCACTACATCACTGTAAATTAACCATTACAGTTCTCCTGACTGGATTAGGAATAGGTATAGCTATCATAACATGATCATTGAGTTCTCTTTAAAAATACTCTTGGTATCTGGTCAGTGCCTGACCCCAGATGTACTCATTTAACACAGAGACATGGACTTTTGAGCTTGGCCTTCAAACAGTTTGGATGTTTCTGCACACCCAAGGAAAGAAGAGTGAGGGGACAGTACCTGGCACAAAAGGTTGAGCAGCACTGACTGGCTTGCTCCTAAACTCATTAGGGCTGCTGGCCCACCACAGCAGACTGGCTGTTCCATTGCTACACGATGTTTGGTCCTCTTCTCCTGCTTGGTGGCTGCCCCTCGTGCCTGGTGCTGTTTCTGGGGCTGGGGACACTAATTGAAAGCATGTGCCACAGACTACCTGAGTGCTGTCTTTAGCTCAGGGCTGGGAGGGCACTCTGAGTACCACAGGGTTGGGTGTGTGAGTGTGCAAAGGTACAGCAGAGGACTGTATAGGGTGGCAGAAGTCAGACTCAGTGCAGTGTGGCCCTTGCCATGTTAGTCGAGATCGCTGGGGTGAGATACCTCCCAAAGAGAATCCAAACCGTCCCTCGGGCAGAGCTCACTGGAGACGTCCCAGACAGAGACAGGTGTGAACTAGCAGTGAAGCAGCATCGCCAGTCTGGAGGCCTGTGCTGAGCTGCACCCTGGCCCTCTTTTACTCAGCAGTATAAATCTTGTGCTCTGGGCAAGGCCCAGGTCTTAGGAAGTGCAACAACTCAATTAGAGGGAAGAAGTGTCTACATTTCTTCCTTTTAAAGAACACAGATGAGGGCAACTGTATCTCTACATGTACTTCACACTGTGCCTTTATTGTCCAAATTTGCTCCCTGTATATTAGAAAGCTCTGTAGACAGAAAGAGGCAGCCAGCACAGTGTTACTGACAATATTTGTTTGGCACACAATGTTCAGTGTTGCCTATTTGTGTTGATGTTTTTGTTCTCACTCAGTCGTGGGAAGGTGTCTCCATGTTTGCTGCACTTATGCCCCAGACTGACATTTTGCCATATTCAGCACTGTAAACAGCTCTCTCTGCATCCCTTTCCCAAAGAACAGTTGCAAATGGCATTTCTGAGCCACATTTGCAATAGCTCCATCTTTTTCACCCCAGAGGCTACTTCTGTTCACACCATTTTCAGACTCTGTTGCAAGAATAGATACAGTGCTATTCAGCAATTGTCTGTCTGTGCATTTTAAAGAATGCTGCATACCAAAGTACCTGATGATCAAGTTAAACTCCAAAAGCAGAATGCCTTTTCTAATTCTGCATCCACTTCAGTGTGTGTGACCCACAACTGTACACTACAGCTGTGACTTTGCCTTCTACAGGCACATTCTAACAACCTATTTGCAGAAGGAGTTGTAGGTGCCAGTGAACTCACCTGAAGTGCATTTTCTTTTAAGATTAATAAGGAGTTACTCATGACAGGTTTTTACTAGAGCTGCTGATGTAGCAGTTTTGGAAGAGAAGCTGTAGACATGGGATGGAGTTATCCTTAAACACTGTACAGTACCTTCAAGACTGGAAGAAGCACACTAAGTTCTATGACCCAGATTTTGCATCTGAAGACATAAAGACAGCTAGGTAACATAGATATAATGACAAGAAGGCACTGCAAGGAGATTTAGGCAATTTCATCATGATTCACAATCACCCACACAAGGAAGAGATTTCTGATAGCAAAAGCTCTTTTATCTAGTCGGGGGGGAAACAATCAAGGCGTGCAGTCACTGGAAGATGAAGCTTGGTAAACATGGGCTGTAAGTAAGAGGCATTTTATTTATTTTATTGTATTGTAACAGATCATTAATCACTAGTAGAGTTTACACAAGGACATTGTGGATTGTTTGGTAAGTCTGTCCTGGCAGTGACTCATACCATGGTCCTTCCCTCCTGACACAGTTTTCTACATCCAGGCTCCTATCTTCACTGCACTCTGATATGTAAACAATAACTCAACATTTATCCAGCAACTGTGCTGCACATATATGAATTTTAATCAACCACTGACACACTTACATGAAGTGAAACAAATGAGCAGGGCTGGAAAATGAGGTCTTTCCTTAGAAAGGATTTTAGATTAATATTAATATTCAGTTCTTCTCTAGGAATCTTGACATCAACTGTGTTTTGACCCTTGTATGGTTGCCCTGAGCCTACAGGATTGCTTTCTATAGCCCAAACAGGGAGCCCATTGTGCATATAATAAAAAGACAGACGCTGTTTCTGAGAGCTCACAGTCTAAGGCAGAGGGAACAAATGGCTGGTAAATGAGGCCAAAGTAAGTTTGAACTGCATTCAGCAAGGTAAGAAGCACTGTTGATATACCAGCTAACTAACTAGCTGTTGGAGCCACATAATTGGAACCTATTCCAAGGATGTGGCAGATATCTGTATATAATGCAGTCCTCATAATTTGGATCAGATTTTCTTAAAAGCTGTGCCTGGTTTGTCAGCTAATGCAATTTTCCTTCTTTTCCCCCTGCTGCCCTGAATCACTCCCGGACCAAGCTCCCCTCAGGTAAAGGGCTTTGTGCCTTTGATTATTTTATGGCATTTGCTGTAGCCCAGTTTTCATCAGAAGTCCTTCCCAGCAGACTAACAGCCCCATGAATGAAATCAGCAGGGAGGCTCTTCATTATCACAATTCTGGCAGTGAAGTCTCTGTACTTTTATCACTGTACTGGTATCAATTATTTGGAGCCACATTAAATATATGAAGTCAGTAACATGAATATGTCATGCCCAATTCATAGAGAGGCTCCTGAACTCTCTTTAAAAAACCCCTCTCTTTTTTGCCTGCTGCTTCCCTTATGAATTTTTTGTAAGCTCTGACCTTAGACATTTCTCAATCATTGCAAGCATGCTTAGTTCAAGATTGAATACACATCCATTTTATATGGGTTGAGGGGGGCAAAAATCATGAGAAAAGCAGATGACATTAGGAAAAAATGACTTTTCAGAGAAGGTTCAATGACCTCCATATAGATATGACATGTTAAAGTCACTGACTTCTTTTTAACTCAGCACTTGCGTATATATATTTAGTATTATACAATGTACTTGTAAGGGCAAAGACTCTTCAGCATTCGATCTACAATATTTATTGTAGAGTTCTGACTCACCTTCCTTGGGTGTTGCCCAGAGTCACCACCATACCAGTAATGACAATGAAATAGGACTGAATTGGCCAGTGCCCGTTGGTTACTCGAGGGGTCACAGCAGCACACTGATTGCAGTTTTCTGCAACTTAAAGACAATCTTACTTACTTATTGATTCTGCTGAATCAGAATTCAGGCTTGGCAAAAAAAAAAAAAAAATTAAGAACTCCTGGGACTTGGAAAGTATTTTTTATAAAACATTTCTAACCAAAATTAACATATTTCGGTCTTAAGTAATAAAATAAATCTAAATCTCTGATGCATGGACTATTAACTTCAGACACCCTAAAGCTAGTTCATTTTGCTTGTAATTTAATTGATCTGTTTAAATAGAGTAGGAAAAACACAGAACTGTGATGGGAAAGGAGATTTGTTGGATACTGCTTTGCACATACTCAGAATAAAAAAAGCCCTAGAACCTTTGAGCTTACTGAGAGCAGAATTATACATAGATGCCAGGAGTAATGGGTAAATGCTTTGTAGGCGTGTTTGCAAACTCTGAAACTCCAATTCAGCCACATTCAAACATGTTTCAGCCTCTTCTCCACTGACATTAATCAGAGTGGCTTTTGTTAAAAGGAATGTTGGAGGAAGTGTATTCTAAACTCAAATACTCTTGCAAACACACTTCATTCAAACCTGCCTGAGAAGTGTTTTCTCTGCTTGTAATTCAGTCAACCTGGCAGCTGAAAGGATGGCATGTTTCTTAGGTGGCCAATTACACACCCAAAATATGGAAGAGTGAATAGGTAGAAAACACAATTAAAATAAATACAGCTTGTAAATAAGCCCAGTCAGAATATAGTCTGATGAAATGATCATGCAGTCTGTGCCCCATGTTACAATTTGCATAGATGTCTAATTCCTGTGCACTCTACTTCTGCCCAAATTAACAGGGAAAAATCCCTGTAAATTTCCTGTTACAGACTGAGACAAAAGAATTGCCGTCAGGATTGGGAGAGTGTATGGAGTTATACTGTGGCTTCTCTATGATTATTAGTGGTGTGCAGATCTGAGCAGGTGTTTGCATACTTGCAAAGCTAAAGCCAACCTCATTAAAACAAACAAATGAACAAAAATGTACAAACAACAACAACAACAAAAAAAACACACTCCATTTTCTTAAAATTTATCAGGATAAAAAGAGGTCTGAGGGGTGGAATTCAGATTTGAAACATGAAGCCGATGAAGAGTAAAAAGAACAAAATTAATTCTGTCTTGGACCCCTTGAGTTTGAATGCTTTCTTGATTTACTTTTTACTAATATCTTAAACATAAAGTGAAGCAAGAAACCAACTATTCAGGTATCACCTCTGAAAAAATACTTGACTGCCAAGTCAGCAACAGGAATAATTTGGAAGTTAGTATCACCTGAGAATTTCCAAACAGACCATACCAGCTGTCAGTGTTCTTTGATCAGGAAGCAGTGCCAAAGCACAGAGAGGGTCTTTATCTCAGTCTTATGTCATACAACAGAGAACTGGAAGAGTTTAAAATAAGAGGCAACAATCCTGTATTCCAGTTTACCATTCTCCTATATCTTTCCTGTAATGTAATGTAACAATACTTTCACAATGGGCATTTCATCATGAGTTAAGCAATTTCTGGTGGCATTCACCCTGCAAAGTTGCCCAGCCATAGTGAAGACATCAATGCAAAACTTTTCTGGTTTGGTGGGGGTTTTTGACAGTTTCTTTGCATGTGCTCTCCAGTAAGATGGGCATGGGGGATGCAGCAGTCCTTCATCTAATGTGCATTCTTGGCATCATGTTATGTCGTGAAAACTGTTGGGTTTATACCCACAATGACAGGAGAAAGTGGTATTGTGCTACTGTTCAGCAAAAGAGAAAGCAAAAGACAGATGGGTTAAGTATGCAGCTCACTCATCAGAAACTGTCTCTCAGTTTGGACATATTTCCACACATTCCTAAACTGTTCATTATCGTTTTCCTGTATGATTGCCCTGCAAGTGCTTGTCATCACTGCGGGTGCAACCCTGAAATCAACCTTTATTGAAATCCTTGAATTAAAACAAACAATCAGATAAATGCAACGCTATGTATTAAACATGAAATGACACATTTGACTGGCGGTAAAGGCAAAAAGAATTTTCAGAAGACCTTACTGCAATGCAGCCTGCCACCTCCATTTGTTTCTGATTGCTATCACACTGCACAGATGCAATGATTGAGAATGAAACTCGAATTTGGTGCTAGAAGTCCACTGTAACATCAATCACTTGAAATAAAAATGTCATGCTTATGATTCTTTGGAAAATGCTGCACTTAACTTCCAAACTGTTGCTTTCGGAAAAGGCTAATTCAGGGTTGGGTACATTAATGTCAATGTCCTATAAAAGTGCCAGCTTAAAAAAAAAATGTCAGCAAAGACATTTTTTAAGTCTGTGTCAGCACAAAAGGGTGCCTCAGTTGTTTCATCTCACAACAGCTGCATGCTTTCATTGACATTTGTTGCCCTTTCTTTGTGCACTCATCCTAACCTCATAGGTTATTTCCTGGCCTCCCTTCCATGACCTATGACCGATGATGACCTTTAGCTAGAGAATGTGACATTTTGTTCTCCTCTGGCTGACATGTGATGCCCTCATTATTCAAAGGTATGTGAAAATAATGACCTGCACTGACCTCTCAGTTTCCTTTCGTTTATTGGTCTACATAAGGTGCTTGTTCAGCAGATTGCTATGACTAGGTGGTGGGGTGTACAATTTCTTTTGAAGAAGGAAGCTCATGAATTGCAGCAACATTTTAGCTCTTTGTGCCTATTGCTCCGTTTGAGGAGCAGGAGATAAGGTGGTGCAGCTGGGGGAAGAGGGTTCAGGGTTTGCAGTTCATTGTGGGTGTCGGGAGCATCTTGCAAGACTGGGAGATCCAGCTAAAGACTTGGGGTCTTATGGAGTGGCACTCGAGTCCCAGGCTGGATACCTACCTTAGGACATCTCAAATGGCACAGGATATCAGTGCACACAGTACTGGTTTGGCTCCTCAATTCTCAGATATCAGAAAGAATGGATGACTGAGTAACCTTAGGAATTCAAAATAAGAATGAATGTAGCTTTCCCATCACCAAGATTTCTACACCTTTCCTGTTGTGACCACAATGGCAACATGGTCACAGTTACAAGAAATACAGTATTAGTCCAACATGCTAACAGTGCTTTTTGAGTATGTTGCTTTTTTGCATTTCAAATGATGGGACTTTCAGTGCTCTTTGGAAATGCAAGCCTGAACACTTGAATTTTTATTTAAGAAATAGATTTTATCTCCTGTGAGGTGAGATGTGGCCTCATTGACTGTAGTAAATATTTCAAATGCTGAAAGTCTAAAGGAGGAACGAACCACTTCTGTTTGGGAGATTGTAATACCAATTAAGAGTTTATCCAAGAACTAGCCAGCATGAATATTTAAACTCCCTTTCCTTGAAGAAAGGATGGTTACTTCAGGTTAGGCAGGAGAGCATGTGTGGATCAGCATAAGGAACAGATGGCTGCTAAAGACAATTTCTGGTTATAAATAGTTCCTATTAAGAATATAGGAATAATCAATTAGGGACTAAGCTCCTCTTCCTGTTCCAAAGGAGCAGAACAGCAGCAAAAATATGTTAACATATATGTCAGTGTATGTTGCTGGCAGGGAAAGCAGAACCTTTCCCACTGAAAGGTGGGAAGCTGCACTGGCTCTGTAGGCTAAGATAGAGGATTATCAACAGCTCTTTGGAAGAGGTTTCAGGCATCTGTTATGCAGACCAGGAAATGTATTGAAAATCATGATCAAGACTTTGACCTTGGCTCTGTACTCTGTGCAAACTAATGCAGAAAGGTCCTAGTAACAGCCTTTATTGGTAAAGGGAGAGCATTCCCCACCACTCACAGGTGATAAAGAACTTCATGTTGGAACATGTCCACTAAAGGTGTAAAAAGTACTAGTAACTGATGCCCAGACATCAACTTGCAAATTTTGAGGTTCAAGTTGGACATCTGGGCAAGACATTCACCCTGAACTATAATCCTGCTAAATTACCCCATGAAAAGTTCATGCTGATATTTAGAGGCCTGCAGTGTGGTGGGAAGAGGACTCTTGGTTGAGATTAGAGATAGCCTGGCTTTGGGTTGAACTAGAATCATTAATATAACCTGATGAAGAAAAGTATTTTATCTATCTTGGTAGAAAATGCTACATAAATGACCTAACTATGGATATGACTTACTGGTCTTAGGTATGTCTTCATCCAAAGGAAGCATAGCTGAAAATTTTTGAGAATACTGTTCTCTGACAACCAATATCATCTTTGTCCTGCTTGTACACAGCTTTGCTGCATCAGTCCCAGCAGAAGGTCTGGACAGAAGGCTGAAATTCAAGAATGGCAGAAAGAAATGGCATCTGTGATACATCATCACATCTATTCTGTTGGTCGTTTCACAAATGCCCTGGTATTATATTTCTGAGGGTCAGCTACTGATGGATTAATTGAAGGAAAAATAAGAGCATATAAGTGGATCCTAGCTGGTGCCAGGCAGTCCTCCTGTCACTGACCTGACAGTGCTCCAAACCCTGTCACCAAGCAGGGCTGGTACATGAATCCTGCTGTTCCCCTTTGGCTGACAGTAATTTTCAAATAACTCTCATGTGGAATGCTTTTAAAGGATTCAGCTGGGGAATGCACACGCTTTTATGTGTGACCCAAGCCCAGATCAGACATCAGACTGCTTATGACCAATCATATAAATGAACTAACCCATCATGGCAATATAACTCCTCAAGATCTTGCAGAAACCTTGTAGAAATACATTTATCAAGTGCCCAAAAGACTGTGACATGGGAAATCATGAGTTGCCTTGACTGTTTTGCCAAGAAAGGCAACTTTTTTGTATAGCACAAACATGAGTTTAAGAGGACAGTGCTATGGTAAATGTTTAAACCAAGACCATGTTTAGACTTTGTTGTCTTTGTTTCCCCTCAGAAGCAGAGTCTCAGAAATATTCTGTTTTTCTTCCCCTCCATCTCATTTGCCTCTCAATGTTCAGGAGCTCATAGGGTTTCACTCCTCCCAAGATCCATAAATCAGATGATTAACTTTCAGTCCAAGCCTGTTTTATATGAGCAGAAGAAATCTAATTGGAATACAATCACCCTCCTACTGCTTTTCACAGCTTTCTTTGCATCTCAATGTGATCTGAATTTCAGATATCTCTTTCTGGGAGATATTTATTTTTCCCCATCATGCACTGAACCCAATTGTGCTGCTATCTTTTTCTGCCCTTTTAAGCTCTGGCTGTAAATTAACCATTATCCAGCTGAAATAAGTTCCTTTAGAGTTCATAAACAGTATTTCAGCATGAAAGCTTCCATACTAGTCAGGAATAAACTTCCCCACCCCCTGAATATGAGGGTTTAATACCAGCTTCATTTCCCCATCTCAACGTGAATGCTTAGGGGAGAAGCTCTTTTGTAAGATGGGATACTGGATGGATTGAAGGAAGAAGCAGTCTGGAAATGCAGAACTCCATTTACAAGTGATGTATGAACTCCAGGTTGGGGAATCTTCACATTACACTTATGATTACTTGTTTTGATTAATGCTGGTAGAGATTTAGTACAACTGAGAAATCTTGCTGATTATGGACCAATTCTTGCCCTGCAATTTACTGGCTTATATTTCTCTTTCAAAAAAGAAAGTAAAAATCTTTTCTATTTTACTTAGCATTTAAGGAACCTGGCAGCCCAAGAGTCCTGAATACTAAGATGCTTCCTTTAACCATGTAACCCATAAGCAACAAAAACTTTAGTTTCTCCCCTCCTGCACTCCAAGCCATTTCCAGACCAAATAGGGCATGACTATGGGAAAAGTTAATACTCATGACTCATGAAATACTTACATTTCTTCTCAGTCACTGCTGTTGCACTGATTTGTTTGTGTGTGTATGTGCTACAGATACTAGCCCATCTGAGAGAAAAAAAACTTCAACCACTTTCATACATTCAGATATTAAATGAAAGGAACTTATTTATTGCCATATGACCACGAATGGAGACTGGGCACAACAGTTCAGTCTACAACTCCATGAAACCTGCAAGATGGTTCATCTTGCTGTCCACATCCTGAGTGCCTTACTCAGGGGACCTGTCAGAAAGCATCCAAGCTTCCAGCTTCTCTCTTCCAACAGGCACCAAAGTGCTGTTCAGACTGAAGCAGAAAGTTACACGTCTGGATTTCATCCTAGTGTCAGGTCCAGACATAGTTAGACACAAGCTCCATGTCCCACAGTTTAGACATAGCCTATCGCTCCATTAAGCAACTGAGTGTCATTAAGCAACTGAGTGTCATTTAAATAACTATATGCAAAGTCCAGCTACTCAAATTTTCAGCAGTCCCACCGGCCTCAACAGAGCTACATGTACAAACATCTTGGAGAATCTGACCTGTCAGGTGTGAGAACAAAACCTTTCAATCAGTTACTTCTGAGTCTGAAGTATGACAGGGACATTGAATTAGATTTTTAATCTAAAGCAAAATTAATTATTAGAATGATTAAGCCATTAAATAAATACATTTCAATTCACAGCTGGTTGTGGATCACTGGCACACCAATTATTCAAAAAGAAATGGGCATTTAATTTTCTGGGCCTTCATGTGCATTGTTCTACAGTGGAGGAACTTTTCTCACTTAGTTCATCGGCAGTCTGAGGGAAAGGAGGATCTGAGTTAGTGTAGCAATCCCACTGACATGATATGACACTTGTTTTGTGCCTGTTTTTGTTCAAAACAGCATCTTTGTCTCTGAATTTTTGGGTAGATATATAGTATAAGTATTTATTACACCTTACTCTAGGCATCTCTAGTTTAAATGTTTAAATCTGAACTGACCTATAAAGACTCCCCTCATAAATTTTCTTTAATGGGAAATTTATCTGGTCAAATAAAAACTTATGTTTTTTTCACTGCTAAATGGAGCCAAAGTTGATTAACTCAGAGGTAGAGATTTACGCTTTATCAGACTAATCCCATCCATGGGTCTTTTTTCAAATCTTTCTTCCCTGCTGACCACAGTAGTGCTCTGGGACAATGTCCACACTGGTGCTCCTCTGGCTGTACTGGAAGGCACTTTTTGTTCAATATTGTCTTGGTCCTTAGTAATTCATTAAATGGGGTTGTCATGGGGATACAGTCCCAGGGTGGCCTTGCTTTCTTTCTCTCATCCACTCATGCACAGTGTGCACTGTACAATACTTCATGCAAATAAGTTCCAAGCAGAGTTTCTTGTCATTAGCACAGACAGCTCTAGAGGCAAAAACAAACAGAATTTGTCAGAGAGAACTCTGTCATTAAGGAATTTCGTTTGCACCCCTGCAGTGATTCACAGTGCACTTGACTGTTTTCTGCCTACCTCTTCACATCTTTTTTTTTTTGTTGTTGTTCACAAAGAGAAAAAATGTCATTTTTGGTACCTTTTCTTCAATTGCAGGTTTTATTGATTTTCTACCAGAAAGCTGGTTTCAGCTCCTGGCAAACTGGTAGCAAGAGAAGGATTTCCTGAATGTCATCTTCATTCAAACACTGATAAAGTGCAGCCAAAGCATGGAAGACAAACCAAAGACTTGATGCATTGCTGGAGAAGGAAAAAAACTAGAGAATAATCCACGGACTGGTTGTAATGAAGAAATAAATCTGGACAACTATCAGCACTTACACCATGCTTTTGCAGTGAAAAAATATATATACATACATGACTTTGCTGTGCATGTCATGTTTGAATATAAGGATACATTGTGACAGTGTGGAGAGATACTTGAGTTCCTGTGCATCTTGGATGAATGTTTTCCCAGAAGTATCAGAAGAGCATTCTGATGCACTTGTACTTCCCTGGTATCTGAACTAACCCAGGGATCTCTCTGCTAAACTGCTGCACACCCTACACATGCTCTCACTGTCTATCAGGTCCCACTATCTTTGTTGCAATTGAGGTCTGTTTAATAATTCACTGATTCAAGCACAGACCACCCAGCCAACACCAACTAAAACAAAGCCACCAGTAAAGCTCCCACGAGGCCCAGTCCCAGTCACATCTGCTGCTTGAAATGGCCAAATTTTCAAACTGTGAGCAGCACAAAATCTTTGGTTTACTTTCAGCTGCTAAAGGAAAGAAAATAACCTACCATCCATGAAATATTCAAACACAGCTTTAAAAACATTAGCCCCACAGAAATACTTGTGTTATATAAAGTGTTCCTCATGAAACAGTGGGAGATCTGTCTGAAATTAGCAAGAATTACAAAACCTCCCACTCTGAGGTGAAAGGATGAAGCAAGGTTATAATTATATAAATGACTATGGGGGAAACAGTTGCTCTGTATAGAGTGTGGGATCCAAGCAGTGTCAAACACTATTTGGCGACAGCTTTCCTGAAGCCATGAATTTTTTTCTTTTTTTTTTCTTTTCTTTT
>VXBX01007119.1:180921-215724 GCA_013400415.1 Scytalopus superciliaris
CTTTTTTTTTTTTTAACTCTTTTAGTCTCTTAAAGCTCCAGTCACTTCCCCAGGATGATTTCCAACCTAGCGATACAACCTGCCTGCACTCCCAGAGCAAGGAATTCAGGTGCTCTCTGAACCTGATTTGGTGGCATCACTCTCTTTCACCTTCTCTTTACATCTCCACTCTCTTTAGTCTCTTCCATCCTCACTTCATTGGTGGAATTCTTAGTATGGACCTGTAGCACCCTCAGAAGAACTGAACTACAGGGTTTAGATATTTTTAGGCTCCACAACCATGTTTACCCAGAACAAACTAGGATTACAGTCCATTCTTCTGGGACATGTAGCAACAGAAACAAACAGAAATATGACCTTTGAAGGGTTCTAAACTCCAATTGTATCTTACATCAGCTTGCCTCAAGAAACATACAAACACATAAAAATATGGCACCTGTGCACATTATTGATTAAATTTCCTAACCCCTCTGAAGTAATCCCTGAATCTGAACCCAACAGCAAGGTATTTCTCTTAGAGATGGCTTCCCCTGTATGTCAAACAGTTGCCATGGCTTTCTCTGCTACAGTTTCCACATTTACAACTTTTTTCCATTTTCTCACCACTCCCCAGAAAGGGCATCTCTGTTCCAGAACCATTTCCCATTTTTGTCTTCTCTCCCTGTTTGCACACATCCCTTTTGCTAATCAGTTTGCAGTCAGATCAGCTGACCAAACTCATTCTGTGGCCAAGGCATTCCTAGAGCCACGTGAACTGTGGGGACGTGGGGCCTGGGCTGAACCAAGGCAACTCTCCCTCTTTCTGCATGGCTGGCTTCAGCTTAAATTGAACAGAAAACCACACCAAGGCTGTTTAAGATTCTGCTTTCCACTATATACCTGCATATCTTTGCTATAGGCTTATCAACAGTAACAATTACAGTTGCCACTGGGGGGAAAAAACACCAAACAACCCACAAACCAAGCCAAAACATGTTTGGTGGGTTTTTTTCCTGTTTTCCCCCTTCCTTTTCTTACATTTGAAAATTCAAGAGCACGATGCTAGCAAACATCAAATTGGCACAGCAATGGCTGCTGCACATCTCAAAAAAACTGTTAGGTGCCTACAGTCTCAGTCTTCAATAAACATTTCAAAGCATAGACTAGAGCAGAAGTATCCTTATTGTAAGGAAAAAGAAGTACAGGTCCCCAATACCTCTGTGATAACAAGTGCTGACATTTAAACAGCAACCAAAACAAGACCTGACCCTGCAGTGTCCCCACAAATATCACTAGTCACCTACTCAAATCCACTAAAATCAAATGGAGTTGCTCTCCTATGACTGCAGATTTTAGGATCAAGTCCCTTAGTGGGAAAAAAGTCTTTCTTGAAGTAACATCCTGCTCCAATCATGCTAATGGGCGTATTCAAGTGTAGCATGACAGAGCTTGTAGTATAAACATGAAGTCTGTAATTTTAAGGCTCTGAATTGTTATTAAGCCAAATATCTAAGGTATTTTAATTTAAAACTTCAAAGAATACCTAGTTGGGCAGTAGGCATTCTTGTCATTAATTAAAATACAGTTGATGAACAAAGCACAGTCCATGAAACCATACAACCGAAAACCCAGTTGTGACCCAGCACTCCAGTACAGTGGCATTAGAGGAAACCAAAAAAGCTATAAAGCTGCATCTTTCAGTCTGAAAAATTCTTAGTTAAGTCTGTGTCACACCCTGCCCCCATCACCATTCAAGAGCCTGCCAAAAGTGCTTACCATCAGAGATGACTTGTCACCAGCTCAGTGAAGTTTGGTGGCATGAATTTCTTTGAGTTCTAAGGGATTTAAATAATGCAAAAGTCCTTCATACAATTGCACAAGGCTGGGAGTAGAGGACCCTAACAGTTTAAAGGGAGTTGTTAAGCTTTCTGATGCAAATATACAGTACCTGATCCTTTCTATAATGTGGAATACATAAATTTGAATTAAGTGACTTTTAAGAACATTGACTATTGATCTGATAAACTATAATGGCAAGCCATCAGAAACATTGTGTAAATAAGCATTTAAAAAAATTTGTTATGTCATAAAAATTCTTACAAAAAGTACTTATGGTACTTTACATGCTGAGTAACCACTTTTCAACATTAGGTATCTTAGCCAAAGACACATTCTTAAATTAAGCAGCTTTTAATTTATATATGATTTAAAAAGAATGCTTTTAAACCACTCAGCATGTACTTTTCTGTACTTGAGTAATTTTAAAATAGCCAAGCCAATGTTTTGGGGTTTTTTTTCCTTTACTTTAAGAATGAAGATAATAGCAAAATAAGTGATCAAGTGGCTGTACAAGGCTCATCAATGGCTCTTTGTGATCATATAGCTTTTGTGGCAATATTTACTGACAGAATGTGCATAGGTCCAAAGAAGTGTCTTTCAGCTCAAATCTCATTAAGAACTTCCTTTGAAAATTTGTTTGTGTTAGTTGATTTCCAGCAAAAAGTGAGATACCAACTATCTATGCTCAAACCTAGAGGTCTTGTTGAGCAGGCTTTATGCCATGTACTAATGAAAGTAGGGGAGTTCTCTTCTGTTGCAAGTGGTCTGCCATGAAAAGAGAGAAAAAAACAAAAGGAAACAAACCAGCAACCAAAAGGGTGGAGGGGTTGGGATGAAAGGCACTCACACAGAAGAGCCTGCATGTACTGGAGTTGTTAAAGGCAAGCAGAATGGGGACCAAGTGAGAATACATACAAATGATGCTAAAATTAAGCATCTCTTTCAAGCAAACAGCCGTGCAATGAGGAAGAATGATACCCACAGCTGGAATGCTGTGGATCAGGAATGTAGCCCACAGAGGAGAAAAGAGAGGTAAAAGGGCAATGCAAATCCCACCCACACAAATTTCTCTGCTGGTGCATTCACTGGAACAGCAGCACACTGCAGGAGGGGTATCAGTCCGTTGTGATATAACCTCTTTGTGACAGTGACTGACCCAAACAGCCTAAATATTGTGCAGGAAAGTGTTTCCAGCACCAGAAAGGCACAACTGAATATCAGATAATCTAATAGGGAAATTATTTTAGAAAAGACACTTGCACTGGAAAAACAAACAAGCAAACACACAGAAATGGTCACAGGGATTTTCTGTAGTGTTTTGGATGCTGTTGCTCTAACTGGGGCCTTACAGCTGCATGGAACCCTGTGCCTCCCTCAACACCACTGCTTGTGAGGGCAAGAGTCCAGACTGTGACCCAGGGCTACCTTGTGTTTCAACAGAGACCTCTGTCCTTTGGCAGCAGGACATTCCTGTACTTGTCTGTTTGTGCAGAGGTGTAATGAACCTACTCCTCCCTCCAATGGCATGGCATGGAGTTCTCTTTCAATGAGACTCTGTGCCACAGCACTGCAGGAATTGCACTGAGTATGGCTCCAAGGCTCAGAAGTTAAGGGAAAGATCCCTGGGAACTAGAACTGACCCCAGTCTTACCCATATCCCTCTCTGGCTTTACATAAAACTGACTTGACCCTCAGCTAGCACAAACAAGAATGACAAGGAAGGATAATTACACAGTAAATGCCCTGTAGAACACTGCAGGGAGCAGTTTCTTCAGGATAAAAAAACTACAGTTTATGGAAAGCTCTTTGTTGCAGGGGCCAGCATGTACAGGAAACTCAAGCAGAAGCAGCAGTGTCTTAACTATCTGCTTTTATTCCTGTTTTATCAGCAGGTATTTAGTGTTGCTTCTCTCTGTGATGCCACCCATTACCAGGCACGACAATTCCAACATGGAGCCAGAAGACATATATTTTCAAACAGACCATACTTCAGGGTAGCTTAGTGTTCCCTCTCTCATCACACTTTATTTTTTAATCTTTGACATACTGATTACACGTGCCAAACAGCATGTGCACCGTTCAGAGGTAACCTGGAGTCAAGGTGTCTCACAAAGAGTCACCAGCACAAGCAACATGAGCTTCGGCCTCACATGGCCTGTTCCACTTTGCCCACGCTAAAGCCTCATGTTCCCACAGCAGATGCCAGTGCCTTGTGTTTGCTGGCTACACAGATACTCCGAGGGAGTACTTAGGTATGCAGCTACAGACATATTTGCTTTTGCTCAGCTGCTGGGTTTTTTCTGGAATTTCTTTTTTTTTTTGGTGGGGGGAGGGTGCGTGTGAAATAATGGAACTTCCATTTGTAATTTTGGTGGGAGTTTAAAGTTTTGGGTGTATCTCCCAGTGTGCACCACCATGCTGTTTCAAACTCTCAGGGTAATAAAATGTTGAGAATGTGACTGATTAAACAGAGGTGACTACGTCAGAACCTGCTCTGTAGGTATTTGGGAAAAAAGATAAATGTTCCATCTGTCTTGCCTACATCTGTGCTCTTTCTGTTTTTAATTTCCCTGACTGTTCTAGGGAACAGCTTAGCAAGACCTGAAATTATTATTTTTAATGTTTTTGCAAAACATTTATAAAATATGAAGGAACAGTAAAGTGAACCTACTTTTACACTAGCTAGATTAAAAAGAGTTGCACATAACCACTCAGTAAGCAAAACCCAGGTCCCTGGCCCTTCTGTCCAGCAGGTTTAAATGCCACACACTCACAGAACCACAGAATATGCCAAGCTGGCTCATGACAGATGTCTGGAGAACAATCTAATGACCAATACTTATTTGCAGCAACCAAATGCATGATTTCAAGTGAGGAATAAATTTTTTTAAAAGTGCTTGGATCACTAAAATAAAAGCTTCTGTTTGTCAAACAAATTACTCCCTATGAACTATTCAGCCATTTGTCATAATAGCATAACTTTTTTCTGTTCATTTTAGTAATAGTTCAGGAATATTACTCAATATTGTTTATGAATGTCTGGTGGATAAAGGATCCCGTACAGTAGAAAGCATGTTTGATGTCAGCAGGGTTTCATGAGCAACCTAGAGAAAGGTCGTCTTGGTGTCAAAGGCTGTAAGAAATGTCACATGCTTTCTCTTAATTAATGCAGGCTAGGAGAGAACCCTCAGGGAGGACACAAGATCAGAAGGAGGAAACAGACATTGTTGTACCAATTATCACTGCCTATTTGAGTGTCTCCCTCTTTGTGATTACCCCAATTTAACCAAACATGTAATTTCTAGGCTGCATCAGTTTATCATAAGTGAATCTACTTGGATTAGTGTTCGTTCCATATTTAAATATAGATAGACCCATCCTTGCCAGGTGCTGAGTTTGCTCAACTCCTACTGAAATTAGCAGGGGCTCAGCATTTTGCAAGAATCACTTAGCAGCGCCCAGAATGGGGTTCTTTATGTGTCTTATACATCAAACCAAAATCTGTGCTCCTCTAATGTCCATTTGCACAGTAACCCATATTTCTTTTCCTTCATTTATTAACAAACAGGCATCCACTTGGTGTTTCTCCTAAACAAATTTTAGTGGCTGTCACTACTAGATACTTAGGCAAATTGAATGTATTCCTATTCCCTTTTGCACCATAGAAATGTTATGCAGTGTACTTTAGCTTTTAGCTTTTCCTTATGTACAGAATATTTATGGTCCATTTTGGAGTTGTCATCCAAGCACTTGGGGTCATTTCCTTATTAAACAGTACAATATTAAAGCAATGGGGCACAGCAGGTGGTGTGTTTCTGGCTATTTTGTCATGCCTCAGGCTGACTTGCCATCTTCCACCCAAAATAATGTCATCTTGAATATTAGCACAAGAAAAAAAAATCCCAGTAAAAACAGATAATTAATAATAATAATAATTAAAAAAAAAATAAAAGTGGCATTGTAAGTTCCAAACTTACATGGGGGAATTTTGCATGTGGGAGCTCTTCAGAGTGATAAAGTGATTGATTTTAATAAAAGTTGGCATGCATGACCAAGGGCAGATGGTACATAAATTTGGGCCCCGGTCTTACATTCTGCTCCGTGTAGGTGGACCACTGAACTGCTGTGACTGAGAAAAAATAATACAACCATGAACAGATGCAAGACTCTTGGGTGCGATGATCAGCCTGTAGGACCAGGACCCAAACTTTCAGTGCAATAGTAATTTTAAAGACAGCTTTTGGCAATACATTCAAGCATATAAGCTATAATTTATATGCTGCTGATTGATCGTGTCAAATGTGTGAGATGTCTCTGCTTAAGATACACTTTGTGCTGTTATAGATTGTGTGATAGATGCTTGCTCACACACCCTGCTAAAGAGTAGGTGCTAGCTATCATCACAACTAGCAAGAAGATATGAAATACCCTCCCTAGATAAACTTATTGCAGTGATGAGTAGAGGGATGACAGAAAGGTGAGGAAATGGAGATCCAGACATTGTAACGACACAAAGGACACTGTCAAAGGACAATCCACATGGCTCCCTGTGTCAGAGAGCTACTAGTGGATCTCATATCTTCTCTTTTTCACATTTGTTGTGTTCAGCTGATATCCTATCACTGTAGCAATCTAACATGTTAGTTGACTGTTGTTTCATGCCTGATGACACTGAAAATATAGCATTGTCCTGCAATGTATGGCCCCAGACTGATGAATCACACAACTTTTTTATCACTTTGTTATATGTTTGCATATGTAAAGCCTACCCTCTCTTCATAGGGTAACAAGACTATAAGGTTCCAGTTTGTTTAGCATTTTCCATATTGGAAAATGCCTGGTATTCATATCTTTTTCCCCGTGAGCCTCCAGAAACGTGTGCAAGGGTGAAGAAAGAGTACATGATGGCCATAGAAAAGGGGATAAATGGATAGGCAAAGCTCAAAGGAAAAATCCCAGAGTCAATATACTTTTCCAAACTGTAACAGCAGGTATGTTTCTTTCTTGCCTTATTGCCTTGGGATTACCACAGTGCCCCTGTCACAGACAGTGAATTCTCCACTGGGTAATGGGGGACAGCAGTAGCACATGAAATTATACAGCAATGTGCTGCATCCATTTTTAAAACGTTGCCCATGCTTTGCAATTTCTTCAATTTGTTGTGCCATGGGCAGACTTACAGAGCAGCCTCAATCCATATTTCAGTTTCACATGGTCCTTCAGCACTTCCAGAACTGCTGGGAGCCTGGACCATGCCAATGAGCTGGGATGGTAGAAGAAGAAATCCCTGACATTTAGCTCAGAAACAAATGGGTTTGACTGCTGATCCTAGAGCAGCTGGACCAGATAATTGGACAGAGCAAAGGAAACATCTGGTGACGAACTCTATATATTCCTATTTGCTTCTTTGTTTTACCTGGCTTATGAAAATTTCAGTGAACAGATTTTGACTCATACTGGGAGACTCTCTCTTGTATAAATATCCATGGTAACATAGCAACAAGGGATTTTATGTACAAACCCAGTTTTCCAACTAATTCCTCTTGATTTCTAACATGATCAGCTCTGATGGAAAAAAATGTAAGTGGTTAGTTTGTCATTGAAACTCAAGCTCATTTTTTCTTGAAAATTTTCAAGAGTGGTTCAACAAAACATTTATTACAGCTACATTATTTAGTTACAGATGCCTTGAGGACACTTTGTATTTGACTTTTTTTTGAAGCAATATCATTGCTAAGATGTTCTTCAGGTGGTCATTCTACAAGTCTTTTTCTAGAATTTGTGCTTTAAAATTAATCATGCAACATTTCCATCATATATTAAATAGGTGAGATAAAGTGTAAAAACAAGGGCTGTACCTGATACTTGAAAGTTGCTATTCCTGACAGCACTTCATCTTTTTCATACCCACATTGGCTTTTATCCCGGCCCATCTATTCCTTAATGTAAGTGTTATAAATTGTTGTAAAGTGCCATAAAATATAATAAACATGAATCAATATTTCTTGGTTAAAAAACTTAGAAATGCTGATGAAGCTCAAGTTTGTTATAGATGTCCTGAACCCACAATGTCCCTTTATTTTTTTTGCCTTCATCATGCACATACATTTATTCCTCACAAATCAAAGAGGCAGTGAAAAGTAAAATTACTAATGCAGAGCTAATGAAGCATCTAACATTTTAACCAGTTGTTTTAGGCAAGATGTCCTGTATGTACAGAGTCATTATATTTGGTGTGTATGACCCACTACAGGCAAATTCCTTATGGGTCTAGTAGATGTTAAGCACATGCATGGCACCAGAAAGTTTGGGGATTACTCAGGTACTTAAATTTAAGCATATGTTTAATTGCTTTGCTGAATCAGGGCTTTAATGAAGAAGCATGGCACAGTAGTGCTATTTGCCATAAAAATTCATCATTGCCATGGATCTCTGCTCATTAAATAAGATGATATGATTTGTGTTTAGAATATGAAAGAAATATGATGCCTGCATGGTGCATTAAATACCCAAGCATACACATGCATTTAAATTCTTGCTATCTTTTTAAGGATATTGTTGTGAATTATGTTCTTGTATATCCAAGAGCATCCTTCATAGTGAAGTGACAGTTTGTTTCCACATCCAGCTGATGCTCTTAACATATTATTAGTATTATTTATTCTTGGTCTAAAGCTAATGATGGATTTCTTTGTCCTCAGGTGGGTTTGTGGTTTCTCCACAGGAACCACCAAGGGCTGTGGTGCTTCCAGGGGCATTGGAGGGCCATCCCCTGGCTCTGTCAGTGATACAGCTTCACTGAAAGGACACATGCCCACTCTGTCCTGTTCATCATCACCCAGGGGTTTAAGATCCCTTTAGAGCCAGTCTGGCAGCTGAGAGGAGAAACAATAGGACAGTGTCAGGACACCCTTTGATCAAGTCCCTTGCCCTGACTCCAGCAGCTATGAGGGAGCAGCAGGACAAGAGGTCTCCTTGGGATGCCCAGGTGGGTGCTATCCCTGCTCACAGTCCCTGGCCTGGCCCATCTGCCTTTACTGGGAGCTGCAGGATGGTTCTGATAGGGGGGAGGGCACCGCAATGCCCTGTGACCCCACAGCCTCCTCCACACCAGGGCTTTGCTCCGACCAAACGGATGGAAATCCTGGCAGAAACATGTCATGAAAGATCTACATCCCTGTAAAACAATGTGGCTGCTTTATATTAGGACAACAAATATGACTGAGTTTTCCCAGGGCAGGGAGCAAGGATTGGGATGGCGACTGCAGTGCTGGTGCCACACACAGCTGCCTGGGCATCCCAACCGGACATCTGTGACAGGAATGAGGCCACTAAAGCGCAAGAAAGATAACATGCCTCTAAACTATGTGTTGTTGTGTGTTGGGTTTTGGGGTTTTTTTCAATTCAGCTATTTATAAATGTGATAGACCTCTGTTTCTCCTGCCTCTTTCAGCACCCCAGTGAAGAATGTGTGAAAAGCACTAATTTCCCTTGAGGAAAAGAGTTAGTATCCTGTGATTTCAGTGAAAAGCTGTGTTCACACTGTGGTCAATAAATTCCTATAGACAACTTTCCCCCCTTGGAATTCTCCTATCATGTTATTTTGTTAATGCTTGAGACGAATATTCCAGCTCAGCAAAGATGTTGTGGAAAGCCATCCAATTTCTTGCAGGTCAGTTTCAGAAGGAGGATGTCAGAGCTTTAATAGACTCCTCTGGCATCAGGTTTCACTTCTCTTTCATGGAAACTTAAATACTTTTGGTTTCCTTCTGACTTGGAGAGAGATCAAATTTCAGAATATCCAAATCCTCCATAGAACAGCATTATATCTTTCTCTAGAGCCCCAGTTGTTACTTCTTGCAATAATAAATTCCACTAGTATCATAAAAAGATTTTTTTTTTCTTTTTTTGAGAAAAAGGTTGAAACATCTCCCTAGACCAAATCCTTAACTTCCGTTTTTTTTTGTAGGAAAAAAGGTATAGCTTGAATTTGAGCTGAAAAGTTCCTGCCTTAGTGGTTAAACTGCTTCTGCATTCATGCCTTGGATATCAATGAATTCCCTGACGAAAGGAAGCAGACTTCAGGGATAACTGCAAAGGCATAGCTCCAAACCAAGTGTTCACTGAACCTATGTGCCAAACTGATATGGGGTAATTCCAAAGTCATGGGAAGATCCTGCACTCTCTAAGTCCAGGGATGTCTCTGAGATTAACCCCATCAATAGATTCCCATGAAAGTCTGAATGCAAAATTTTAATTATTGCCTTTAGATACTCCATGCTAGTAGTATTATATTTGAATATTATATTATTTCATAAAAAGGCCAACAGAGTTTGAGAATATTATTATCTCAAATTATATTATTTTTTTCCATGTTTTGGAAAATATTGTATATATGACCTTTTTTTTGCCCTGTAAGATTTGTCCTGTTAGTTAAGGGGTGTCACTTTACACCGTTAGACTTCTTATTTTCCAACAGCTACTTTGGTTTTCATAAGGTAAACATAACTGTCAGCACTATATCACAGCAGGGCTGTACAGAACACCACAGCAGTGCTACCATTCTGACTGACAGCACACGACGAGATGGAAAGAAAGGCAAAAGAAAAGTGGTTTCTCCTGATGAAAAGCTGCACTCAGATCTTAGCAGAAAACTCAGAGCAGGAACTGCAGATAGAGTGATTAACAAGGAGTTTCCAGAAGTTAATATACTGGGCAAAAGGGTTGCTCCTTTGGAAGCTGAGCACTGGAGAGTGGAAGTTAAAATGACTTGTGCACCACTGAGCTGGAACGTGCTGCTCCTGGGTCATTGATCTGCTCTGCTCTGGCAGGGCACCGCTTTGGTATTGTTAATTTTCAATGACATAAAGACTTGTATTAATACAGGAAGCAGAACTGAAAGGCCTGAGACTAAAGGGAAGACAAAAGAGAGGCCAGTGGTAAACACGAAGGGATCCAAGGACTGTGATGCAAGACCAGAAACAAATACAGCCCCTGAACAATAAGAAATTCATTACTTTGTGGATCCAATGGACCAGGCCAGATCCTCAGCACTCATAGGATAGAATTCTTTCTTTCATATCAGGGCAACTAGGCTCACATGAACTGGAAGAGCAGGTGATCTATAGTTTATACAGACAGTGAAGCTGTATTTAAGGATGACATTTTTTCCCCTAAAAGGTGAGTACACACAGAATTGTACAATGGATTTTTTTATAAATATTTAACATCTAAAGCACCCTGCCACCACAATCCCTTTTTATAACCCTTACTATAATGATAAGTATGAAAAGGTGCATAAACCTCAAAGAGCTATTCATTTATCAGGAAGAGAGATGCTCATTCTGAAAACTAGGGGTAATAATTTATTGTTTGGATCTTCCGTAATAAACTTGAAATAATGCTCTTAAATTTGAGAATTTTACTGTCAGTAAGACAGTCATTAGTTCTTATGACTGAATTTCCACTCCATAACATTCATCAGCATCTCCAAACAGTCCTCCTGTAGTTTTCCCCAAGCTTTATATTGCAGCGGGTACCCTGCCCTGGGGTCTCAGTTTCACAGGCACACTCACAGCTTCCATATGTTTTTAACAAGCAAGGCACTGTAAATGCAGATATTTTACTCTTTTTCTGTGACATAAGGGCAAGTCCTACCATGCCTTCACGTCAGTCAGCTTGGAAAAGCAGCCATCCCTTTGCCAGTGTTGCATGATGGCTTTGATGTACACATAGTTAGGAAACTAATTTATCTGGTTAAGTGAGCTGTTGGCTATATATTTTCAGAAGTTCTCTATTTGCAAAGTATAGAAGATTATCTACTTCCTTCAGCATTCCTTTGACATAACAAATGGAGAAAATAAGCTGGCACATAGCAGAGTTGAGAGGTGGAGGAGGGGATTGTCTCTGGTGTCTGGGCTTAATATGAAGTAACAGTTATAGAAAATGTTTATTTAAAATATCAACAGTCTTCAATTAACTAGAGCAGATGAAGGAGAAGCAGTCAAATGGCAGCATGAGAACAACAGGCACAGTCAGACACACAGGAAGGAAGCAAGAATTTTCGCCTGGATGAACTCAGTGGATATACAGTGGTATGTCTTATTACATCAGTTGACTGAGACCAAAAGCAAAAGTTGGTGTTTAAAAGGACACAGCACTTAGCATTTAAATACCAATATCAGATTTTATTCCCAAAGAGAATCTCTAATTCAAAACTTCACAAGAGTTATTTTTGTCCCCCTTATTCTCATTCAGCCCTGCCTAATTCAGAGGTTGATTCAAAGCAAAAAAAAACAAAAAAAAACCCCACCACCACCACCACCACCAAAACAAACAAATAAACAAACAAAACAAAACAAAACAAAAACACACAAAAAAAAAGCCCCAATAATTAAGCATTAAGGCATTGCTGTTGTTGTTTCAATAGTTTAATAACTTCCATGGTGTCAGGAACAGTGCAATTTACTAAAAGCAACTCAACAGTAACCTGGCAATACAGAGTACATCTCAATTCTAATAGACATAAAGGGAGTACCTGAGTCTTCAAGACCATCTGTTAGATGTCTCAGATCTTAAATATTTTCCTGTGCTAGGCTTGAGGGTGATCTTTTACTTGCTGTACAATGGATGAGGATTCAGTGGGGCATAATAAAAAAATAAAGAGATTTTACATCAGGAAATGACAGCTTTTCCTTATAGATTTATGTGTAAAGCATATGCACTTGATGGAGCCAGTTTGACTGGGATTTTTTTTTTCTACCTTTATATTCTTATAGCAAAAAACCAACCAAACAAAAAACCCCAAACAAACAAACAAAAAACACCAACCAAACTACTGGATTTCTGTGCATGAAAATCACAAAGCATGACCAGTTGGGTTTGTATTCTATTGAGAAGTTATACAACTACTGTGGTGTGGATTTAAAACGCTTGATTTTTTAAAAAAAACACAGGCAAAAAATGCCATCCTGCATGTAATTTGATTCATTTATTCTCTTTGATGGTATCTAGATTAGCAATTTAAGTAGTGCCATGTCACTGAACCTCATCTTCTTATATAGTTAAATAGTTTGAACGTGGCTTGATTTTGTTCTGGGTCACCTTACACTGTCCAAGTGAATTCCCAAGCAGATTCTGCAGGCTGGTGTGGGACCGTTTGCATTACAGACTGACATATCTTGCTGATCAGTATAAACACAGCCATCCTGTTTTGAAGACCATGAGAGTATAACACTACAGACAGGCACAGTCTTTACTCCTTGTTGTCAGTACCAAAAAACTAGAAGTCATCCTTCTGGCCATGGGACTCCTGAAATTGTGAGGCTTCACTGGGCAACCACTGTAGGCTTTGGTATTCACTGACAAGTTGTGACTGATACTTTATACCCAAGCAATTCTCTCTCATTCTTTCTTATGTTCTATTGTATCTCCACAAAGCTGAAAGCCTGTGTTGCAGGTCACCAGCTGGAATAGGGCACTCCTGTGAGTATGTTCTCCAGACAGCAGAAGAAGCAGGCAAATCCTCACTAATTGTCATAATAACAGGTTGGTTATGAGCTAAAAAGCTCATTCTTTTCTTTGTCATCTGCACCGTACTTAAAGTTCTTCAAGACTCAGCTTGGCATATTGAAAAAAGTACTCTTAAACTCTGTATTAGGAAAGGAGTCTAGTTGGAGCTTTATGACATAACTTATTGCAGTATTTTCTTAAGAGCCAAGAAAGCAAAGTCAATCACCTCAAATCCTTGGTCTTTCCCAGATGTGTAGAGTCAAAGATAAGATTAACAACAAACTGCAACCTCAAAAGAAAATTAGAATACACTGCTCTCTAGCATTTCCTAGGGTTGTCTGGTGTTATCCTTCTTGGCTTCCAGCTATGACTCCAGAAAGAAGTGAATCTCCTGCACATCCTCTCTCATATCTGCCATTCCTGCAAAGGAAATGTTGGGCATCCTTGGGTATCTCAAGTGGCACTACAAGTTTGTATTTAATTCTCAGTTAGGAACAAGACTGGCACACTCATTTTGGGATAGGTTTCAAACTCTGATGTTGAATAGATCTCCTTCAGGTCTTCTGAGTATGTGCTGGTCCTCATGAAGGGCAGTGGCAAAATAAGACAGTTCATACTGCAGCAGATTTGTTGCTTGGAAACTTGAAAATTTCAGATACTTGGTAAGACACATCTGCTGTCACATGTGTTTCCAAAAGACATTGCTTGTGACAACAGTAAATATCCATACAAAGGTTTGGGTTGTTTCAAGTACAGAATGCCACAAGTTTCTTGGGCTCTTAGTAAATACTATGAACCAACACACACAATGGTCTCTAACCCTATTTTTTCTATTCCTAAATCAGCCAAATATCCCAGTGATTAAGCAAGGCTGAGGGATTAGATATGTAGGTGTTCAACTACTCCAACAAAATGGGAAGGGAAGGGAAGGGAAGGGAAGGGAAGGGAAGGGAAGGGAAGGGAAGGGAAGGGAAGGGAAAGAATACCTCAAAGCAGGTATTCTCCTAGTCCTTGACATCTCCATAAGGTGCAGCTTTCCGTTGCATCAGAGGGAATGAAAGAGTATCTGGATTTAAAGATAATGTATCTGGTGCCAGGAAACCATTGCCAAATTATGTATATCTGCCTCTATTTTGAGGCCCTTTGGGTGGAGTAAGAAATTAGGTTTCATGTTAAGACAGTCCTACCAATTTATATCAGATGAGTTTCTAGTCAAGTTACAGGCTAAGAATGACTGTGACAGTTATATATATTAAAGTTGAAAAAACCAGCAAGGACTGGAAATTGATCACAAGCACACTATCACCAAAACAAAACAAAACAAAACAAAACAAAACGGTGAAAAAAGAAAACCAAACCAACCAAACAAAAAATAGTTGAATGGCAACAACATAGTCAAATACTATCTTCTATGTAGTTTTAAAGTCATATGATTACTGAAATGCCTTCTTGCATTTATTTCTCATCTTCCTTTTACTAAGTTTTTTCCCTCCTAAGTGCAACTCCACGTAGGAAGAATCTCAGGCAGATATTATCTAGCAATCCATAACTACATTTGTATTTTTATTGTTTTGTTATCAGGGGATAAGGTCTACTCAAACATTAATTTCTTTTTTGGAATTTTCAAGTACATAAAAGAGTAGGAGATTCTGATAAGGCCCTATTGTAGTTATCATGTGATATAACTACAGCTGAGGTCATGTCGACCTGCTCTTGTTAGAGTACATCATCTACTTAGCAGAAAAGAAAACAAATTGTGTCACATTTTATTCCATCAATGGCTGTAAATGAAAAGGATATTTTGAGAAACTGAATTAATATGTTAAAATAACTAGGAAGAAGGGCTGATAATTAAACACACTGTGCAATTCAATCCCAGCCTGAACAACAAATCTACTCTTTTGGTAAAAGTTCTTTTTAATTATAGAGGAGGTAATTCTGAATGACTCAAACCTCTGTCATGTTGCAAACAGAGAAAGGCAATTAAGGTGAGACCAAAGAAAAAATACAGTTTGTTCATTTTGCACACAGTTTACCCAATCACTTCACTTCTTTTTTTTAAAAGTGCAGAAAGCAAGCGAAACCCAAGTGTGATATACACGTGATGGTTTTGTTTGTTTGATTTCAGACAGGTTTTTTGAAAGGTCAAGGATGTTCAGGAGCATGGCTTTCCAAATGTGATACAGAATGATCAGCATGTTCCTTCAAATCACTTCAGGTATTCTTGGAGTAACAAACTGCTCTACAGAAGCAAAGCAGGTAAAATAAGGTTGAATGATAGTTATGGTAACTTATCAGAAGCAATTAAAACTTCAGCTATCCAGGTTAATTTAACATGGAAGTGTTGTGAGACATGGAAGCATTGTGTCCTAGAGACAAATAGCACTTACTAAAAGGATTTTTGTTGAAGGTTTATAACAATTTTTTGTTCAAAAGATCAAGGCAACCCCTTTATTTGTTTCTAGAAACTATTGAAATAAAATGTAATTGCCAGTGCAACTCAATACAGATATATTTGCATTGATGATGTTGCATGCAATAACACTGCCAGCAGGTACTGCTCAATGAAAATCAAGGAGAGAAAAACAAAACAAAAAAGTATCCTTACTGCTCTCTGGTTGGTGTGTACTAATAGACATTTGCACCCAGGTACATGTTCATATTTGCATCATCATTCTGCTTTTCAATGCATGCATGTAATAAAGTGGACAGGATTTGACACCCAATTCCAAATTCTTAAAATCCTTTCCTCAGGACTGTGCTTCCTGACTGCTGTTTTACTGTCTGGCCAAAGAGCATTCCTTCTTGCTGAGGGCTTTGCAGTAAAAGGGTAGAACTAAGCTGGGGAAGGGACAGAGATGTTGAGAAGCTCTATCAAGTCCACAGTGCATCTTTCTCTCATGTATTTGTTCAGGTAGAGGAAATCTGAAAAAATTCTTGCTGTAGAACATGCCTAAACTTGACTGTCAACATTAGATTTAAAGACTGACACCTCAAAGGGATGAATAGAATACATCAAACTGACTGTCTCAGATAATCTGCATCATTATCATATCACATGATTTTGCCCTGGAAAGAGTGGCATGTTCCTTGGGAAAGCAGTAGCAATTGCTTCTTCCTCAATGTGCCTTGTCTGCAATGCTAAGGCACTCTTCACAGAGCTGGGTGACGGCTATTCCTTGTGTGGATTATAGAAATAAATAGCAGGCTGCAGATGAAAGCCTGCTCTTCCTACAGTACTCAGGAAAAGTGTCACTTCTGTCCTGTGAATAATGTGACTTGCCTGAATTATATGTTTCAGCAAAGTTGTTCAAATGATCTTGGTTTGGAGGGGAAAAAACACCCACATATTCTTTCTTTCTTTCTTTCTTTCTTTTTTTTTTTTCCCTTTCAAGGACAAGAGAAAATTTGGAATTTAATAATTTGAAAATCTAATCTTACTGTATTGGTCAGGGACAAGTCCTGTGTTCTTAAGTGAACAACACTAAATAATTGCAGAATACTTGATGTTTGGGTTTTTTTACACAGTGAACATCATAAAAGACTAAACTGCAAGAAAAATCAGTTTTCTTCTGGGTAGATTGGCACTAATGATAATTTAAAAATGAAAAAAAAATTATATCCAAAAGGCTTGATTTTTATCAGGTTTAGTAGAGGAAAATGTTACTGTTGTAAACAGCTATTTAACATAGGCCATGTGAAGTGGATATTTTATTGCCAGGGAGCAGAAGGGCACCCACACCTTTGGAATACAAACACTATCCTTTACTATGAAGCTGTGCTGATCCATTTCCTTGCAGAAACTCTTCATGACCTACTAATTGATCCCAAACCACAATTTTGGAACTAGATTGTAGCAATAACCATTTCTTGCTATACACATATTCCTGATATAAAGAAAATCAATCAAGCTTTTAAGCAAGGTCAGGAATAATCCATTCCAGCTATGGTTTGGAGATACAATTGAAGTTCAACAAAGAGTAAGAGCTCCTCTATCAACATCATGGATTTCTTGCTGAAACACTCTGTACTCCCTACGCTGCACTTGTCACTAAGAAGACTCCTGTTACTGCATCCTGCAAGACATTTCATTTACTGAGATCAAGTGAAAGCTATCTAAGCTGCTGAAAGGCATAAGGGTATCCCTCTGTGAGGAAAGGCAGGATTCACTGCACACATGGAGTTGGTACCATCATGTTCAGAGAGTGAAGAATTGCCACACAAATTTTTTGTTTAAGACTTTCCCAGCAATCCAGCCAAGAGCTTTACCAAAGGTGATTTCTTTAAAGACACACAAATACCTATTAATATCCACTGAGTTTGAAGGACAGTCATTGATCTGAAGGAGATCATTAGAACCTGGTTCAGCTTTCTTTCAGATTCAATGGGTGATGATGTCACTGCCTGTAATGATCCTCGGTGAATAAAAACATCTAAATTCGAGCTCAATGTTTATGCATAAGGTAGACATCCTGCACCTCTATTCTATTGACTTTTAGTACAAATATAGACCATAGTTTGTGTAGTTGAGAGCCAGGTGGCACAGTCTTATCTCTGTAGGAGGAACCATACAACATGACCTATATCGTCACGGATGTGCCACATTATCTTGAACAGTTCAGAAATATTCATGTCCAGTTACTGCAGTCTAAGAAAATGTGATTTAAATGGAAAACTAAGCTTTTTATATAGTGGTGGTTCTGATTTTTAGGGATTTTTTGCATTTGTTTGTTCTTTTTTGTTGGGTTTGGTTTTTTTTTTTTCACTTCCCACTGAAAATGCAATCCTATATTCAATGCTTTCCTAAAACTAAGCAGACCGTGTTCAAATGCATCAATTATACCTTTTGCCACTAGGATTTCTTGTATTACTTATCTTAAAAACTCTGAAAATAAAGTGGGAAAGCTAAAAGGGCAAAGGGCAGAAATAATCAAATTAGTTAGATCCTAATAGGAAAGATAAATAAATACTATTATTGAGGTTAACAAAAAGATGACTGATTAGGGCTCAAATTTTGCAGCAATACAAAAAGCAGTAAAGGACATCAGGAAAAATGCAGCTTTCTACTTCTAGATCATGCAATCAAATATAAATAATGGATACAATATGGGTAGTGCCTATGTAAGCTAATTACTAGAGTGCATCATTATGTTGAAACATACAGAAAGAATTATAAGAAATATAATCTACAACAAATATTACCCTTGCATGGTTGATCAGTGAAGATAAAAACATCACAAGGCATTATATAACCTCACATCCTGAACTGAAAAAATTAAAGTGCTCTATGAGGGATGATAAATGGCCAGTACAAGCATTTAGCAAGAGAGTAGAAGTGGCAGAAAAAGAGTAGAATTAAAAAAACAGGAGAATGCAATTCCACAGATGTAGCTGCAGACAGATCAAGAGCAGAATTTTCATTGCCTAGAGAAGGCTTCCAAAATCCCCACCTAAACTGAGCTGCTTTAATAATTTATCCACTGAAGAATTATTTCCTGAGAGACATAAACTGTATATTTTAAACCAAGAAAAAGAGTTCTATCCCCTTACATACAAGACCAACATGGTCAGGGTGGGAATTGGGAGTCCAAACCATTGCTTTCACCATGTGATCACTGTTCTCAGCAGCAGAATCACACCTAGATATGCAGTAAATATTAAGTTGGTGCTGTCAAAAAATTGCTTTCAAGATTTCAGTAGTACATCTAAACATGCTGCCTTAAGGGATTTGACTGCAAAAACGTGCCCCCTTTCCACCCTGCTCTGTTTCACCTGTCCCACCATTTGAATGCACTGGGCCTCATGGCTGGAAATTGTGTCAGGGCAGGCTCCCTCCTCCAGGAATAGTGACTGTGCTGTGGCCTCATCCTGCTATGCAGGTGGCTACAAAGAGGCACGATCCCCTCTAGGCAGCAACTCCACCTCTCCTGAACATGTGCATGTTTTCAGTGCTGCAGTTGGAGGGAAAGAAGCAGCTGCTACTGGGTGACTTAGCTCTGCAGCCTGGAAACAACGCCAGCCTGTGAACTGCTGCACAAATGCTGCAGCAAAACTGAGCTGGGTGGGTGCTTTCCAAATGTCTGTGATGTGATTCACCACTCTCAGAGCTTCTGTAGCTATTCCTCTTTACAGGAAGCAAAAAGTAAAGCTGCTGTGATTCTTGGTGCAGTTGAAAATGGCCTCATGTGGTGTAGCTTAGAGAAAGGGAAAGAAATATGAGAAGTCACCAGATATTCATAGAGGATGAATTTTCATTGTATTAACAATGGATGTAACCCCTTGGCTAGATTTTCATATTAAATATCCACATTTTTTGCCATTTGTTCCTATCCCACTTTGTACTTCACATCTTTTACTGCTTGTCTTGTACTGAACTTGTATTTCCATGCTCCAGGTTTGTAAGTGCTTTTAGCCAAGAGCATGTAGTTAAAAGGTGAGAGTACTTGACTCCAGGGTCTTCCACTGAACACACAAGCCAATCTCATAGCTGAAAATCTTCAGAAGCTGCATGTAAAGTGGATTTCTATTCCTAAAAATAGTTAATTTTTATGTACGTGTGTGTGTGTGTGTCATTAAGAGTCTCTGCTCCAGTGATGTTTTGTGGGAAAATGACAGTAACACCTCAAAACTGGCAGAAGCTTGAAGGTCCTCTTTTAAAATACAAGAAACCTTAGAACTGAACCCTTGGAATGCTAAGGCCTCACATTCTGGTGTGCTCCTGGTTACTCTAAGCTCTATTTCTACTCTTGACCAAATGTTCTTCCCCACTACAAACTGAGAAATGTTCCTGAATAAACTGTCATTGAAACAGATATTTCTTGGCACAAATTTCTATGACTAGGCACTTTCTAAGGAAAAAAAGTCAGTCAAGAATTCTCAGTAAGTTTCATACAAATAATCATCGAAATTAGACAAGAAGACTTGGCATGTTAAATCAGCATTGTTTCCAAGCACAACACATGGAAAACAGAAGCTCCTAGAGTGGTTTTAAAGTGAAAGTGTAATTGAATTGCATGTATATTAATCCAAACTGTATTTTTCTTGCTTTTAATCCACTGGAAATGGCAATTTATATGCACAAGCAGTTCTGCCCAAGCAACCAACCTTAAAATGCCTTTGTATTTAAATAGAGTGACATCTGACATTTCGTGTCCATGTGTTATCAGACCTCTGTTTACCTTCTCTAAAGTGCCAGCATAAGGGGACAATAAAGGTAAAGTGAGAATTTGCCTGCTGGTTCGGGGACAGCTGGAACTCTGATTTGCTATGAAAGTTCAGGATGTCCCAATTAAATCAGGACACTTGAGAGATATGAAGACTTAAATGTCGCCCCAAAGCTTTGGTCTAATGTGATTAAGCTGGCCGGTTTTGCTAAAGATAGACACATTCCAAATTGCAGAAAAATGATAATGGGGCTATACTGTTGTGTACTTAGAAGAATATGCCCAAAAAATGTTTCTATTCCCTGTTTCCATTTTCTATTGAATGCCAGTTATTTATAACTTTTGACACCTATAATGCAACCCTTAGCTCTCAGGAACACCATGATCTTTTATTTTTACCCCTAAACTCCTTGCTGCCTTTTCTCTTTTAAAATTTGCTTGTTGATTTTTAGATTGGGACGCCTTTATGAAATGCCTATGACTTGTTCTGCATGTGAGAAACACTGTTTATATAGTAGGTACTAAGTGACCACAAAATGTGAAGAAAATGTACCCCACTATACAGCATAACATTGCACAAGTGTGCAGTGCAGCTGGAGTTTTGAATAGGTAAAAAACCATTAAGCCCTAAATATCTGAATAGCGTTGAGTTGGGACAGCTTAGGAGTTCCTCTCGGCTGTTTTCTCGAGAATTATTGGTGAACTGTAAGCAAATATAAATTTATTGCTTAACTTCCACAAAGACAAATATTCTCAAAGAATTGAAAGGGCAAATAAAGGAAAATGTGTGTTCTGCACTGCTGAAACAGCCTAAAAAGGAATGAATAATAGAAAGAAAATCCACTTACAAGCTCATAATTTTTAAATTTCTGTAATTGTCTAATGTTATTTAAACACCACACACACATGTTTTAAGTCAGTGATAAGTTACCATTCATCATGAAATGTCTTTCTTTAGCATGATTGTCTCTTCCTGCCCCCACCATGACAGATTGTATTTAATTGAGCAGTTGCTGGTTTAGAATTGTCATTAAAAATGCATATATTCAAATAGTCTTAGTACAGCGTATTGCCCTTTCAGTTCGTTTCCTCCTTTTATGTAGCAGTAAATATCCTTTTGTGTTCTGGTTCTAATTTATTTTGAAATAATGTGCTTCTTAATAAGTGTAAAGAATTTTTTAAAGGACAGACTAAACTTGTTAAGTTGCTTCCTAATATATTTTTCATTGACCTAATGCCTTTCAGTCCTTGTACCATTGAACTCCAGGGTCTTTGTAGAGAGGGTACACTTAGAGGAAAAACTTGTACCTAGCTCTTGTTTTTTTCCAAGATGGTTTTAAAAGCAAATTTATGCTATGAAAAAGTAATTCTGGCCTTACATGAGAAAGAAATCTTGGACTTCAACCAGACAATGCAGATCCTGGCTATAGGTAAACAGAGGAGAGAGATCTACCTGATTGGAGTTTTGCCAGAAGGAAGAATTAGGGTGCTCAAGCCACATCCACGCACACTGTGACTGACTGAAGAACATGTTTTTGGCCGCCTTCTGTCTCAGTTTGTACAGTCTGAGTTGTCCTTTGAATACAACCACATGGCAAGTCAGAAAGTGAGCTGGTCATGAAGATGTTTTCAACAACATGTATATCCACACTTCACTAATAACATAGGATGGAACCAGCTGGAGAAAGCTACTATTAAACATTGTTGCCTGACCTGCAGCATTCCCTAATTCTATCTTAAACATCTCTTATTTTCTTCCTCTTTTATTTGTTGGAGGGATGGATCTAGGTACACAACAAGTTACAATTAGATTAACTAATTCTGTAAAATAGAATAATTGAAATATCATCGTGGAAACAATGGGCTAGACCTGTGGCTGCTGTGAAGCTTCATTGGCATAAATGGAGCTGCAACAAATCTAGATCTACTGAGGGTCTGGCCCACTGTTTGCTGATGATAAAATCTCACAAGTGCCTGTGACTTTTATGTATGTGTGGAGGTTTCTCTTAAAGTTTCACAGACTATGGAAGAAAGGAATAGTTATCACCAGTGACAAATTTAATGCTTGGAGAGCTCTGATGTTGCTCATTCTTCAACTGCCTAAATGAGGTTTTACTCTTTTTTGAGATTTTTCCAGTACAGAGAAAATAAAATTAACACCTCATTACTATTCATCATATGGCACTGGAGACAAACTTGAGAAAATATACATTATTTACCATCAGCAAACTAACATTATTTGAAATGAATTAAAAACAATAAAATAAATAATTAAAAAAGTATCACTATGCTATTCACTAAACATTCAAACAAGACATAATCTAGCAAAGTAGTTGGATGAGACATAACAGTACATTGCTTAGGCAAACCTAAACCCCACCACAATTAAGATGAAAATTAGGAGGAAAAAATAGAGCAATACAAGACAGAAAAATTTCTTTACACTAGAATTTCTCAAAAATGTTGAGTTCCGAACAGTGCGAACAGAGTATTGAGAATCAGAAAGATGCATGATCACAGATAAAATTTGCATGAGAGAGATGTATTTTTGTAAACATAGTTGGGTTTACTGCCATGGACAAATTCTAGGATGATTTTCCAGACAAATACAGAAAAATGCCAGCCAACTCTCTGTCAAACCAAGCTTTTATGTGCCTGCAGAGCTGTGGTAGGAAGATAACACATATAGGCAGAGACCACCATCTCAGTGTCAAAACTGTAAAAATCTTTGCCAAAAGGATTATACCACGTATGTATAGCCATGAAATATTAAATAGAAGTTGCAAGTGCACGTTACTGAGTTGTCAAGCAGATACATAACATGTCTTTGTTTAGATTTTACACAGATATGTAATGAAACACACACACACACACAGAGCTTTCTTAAAGTGATGCCCAAACTTTATACAGTAATGAGGATTAGAAAATCCTTCATAGTCACTTGTGCTCACAGTCTAAGCAAGTGGAAAGTCATCAGTGCCATGACACTAATGCCAAAAGAGAAGCAGAAGAGAAAGAAGCAACTCAAAGGCTTACACCTGGTGACACAATTGTTGTGCAATAACAGAATCACCGAGGGTGCCGATGACTTGTTAAGCAGCTGTAATGACATGCTAACATGGGCTCTGTAAGTATAATTATTGGTCAAGGACAGATTATTGTAAAAATAGTAATAAAAGACAATTTTAGACTCCTTTCAATGAGCCTTCACAAAACCAATATTAGTCATACGTGCTATATAAGCATATTTTGTACAAAGGCAATTAACCTCTTTATTTGAAAACAAGAGCTTCGTTATTGTTGAATACAGCAGCTAATCCTTTGCAGCAGATAACTTTCAGCAAGTACGAGTAGAATGAGTTGTACTTGCTATGCCCATGTTCACCCACAATTGAAAGATTAAATATTTAATTTGCTAAACACTGGCATATATGAAGGTTAGAAAACTTCTGGCATAGGAAAAGTTGAGGCGTCATCTGAGGACATAATAGATGTTTGCACTATATCCATCATTCCATTTATTTCTCTTTTTGACCTGTTAAGCCCTACAGGTAAAACCACACCCTTTTGGTCAGCAAATTTCATCTTCTGTTAAGGCAATAAGAGTTTTTAACCATCTTTGGATTAGCAAGAAGATTGTATGGCTAACAAAAACACTGCTAAGAGCAGCTGTGCTTTTTATTTAAAAATGCATCAAAGTTGCATTGATAGACAAGGTGGCTGAACCATCATTTCAATCAGTTAAGATGAATATATTTCTCTGAGATGTATAATACACCCTTATACATCTTGCAGGGACAAACACCTAATCACAGTCCTGTCTTTATGATTAGGACCACACAGACTGATGCAACAGTAATTCCTGATTCATGGTAAGGTTGATGAACCTAATTAGGAATAAATAGTACAATGAATTAGGAACAAACAGTATGGCAGTGTAGTCAGAAAAACCTTTCAAAATTAAACTCTTGTTATAAGGAGAGGTTATGGGCAGGCAGAACAGGGAAGCAGATCCTCCTTTCTAGGGGTTAGGCTTAAGTTAAGACCTGTTCTATGACAAAATCTTGTTTTTAACCTTCTCATCTGAAAGCAAGCACCAATTCTTGGTCTCTACACAAGAACAGTGAGACATTGAGGGAGGCTTAACCTTTTGTTCATCCCCAATCTGACAGCACTACTAAACTGTAGCCTCAACAAGGGACAGAACATTAGAAGAATCTATTATCTTTTTCTACTCAAAGGACAGAAAGCTTCTTATTCCAGGTAATATATTTAATTTTGAAAACAGACCTATTTTCCTTACATGTAATTGAGTTCTATTACAGAACACAAAACAAGTAGGGCTTGCTGTCATCCACAATGGAAAGAGGTTGATATCAAAGGACACAGACTATTTTCAAGGGCATAAGTTTCTTTATGAAAGATTTCCAGAAGAAAGAACCTCTCCTTTCTGCATTCACACAGGCTAAATACTGTTTTCACTGGATTAAGGTACAAGCTGAACCTAACACATAATTTTTCCCTCTTCAAGCAGAAGTTTCAGTGACTAACAGCTGCAGTCAGGTCTCCCATCTCTTAACTCCTGCTTGCTTGGATTTCTCTGCTCTCACTCTGGTGTTGAACATTGTTTGTCTTCACCTTCCATAAAGAGGAGCCAGGGCTTGGCCTAAACTGAAACCTTCTTTCAAATACTGGGGGAAGAAGGGTAGGCTGCTGGCATCCTGCAGGTTGTGTTCTGCTGCAAGAAAGGCTGTCAAAGATGAATGGCTGATCCAGCACTATTTGAAAATCATCTTGGGGTGCCTTTAGCAGGATGTTAACGGTGAACTAAAAGTCAGATGGTGATGTTGGGGCATAAAAATATTTTTTTTCACAAGACAGAGCCATCTCATTAGAATGTAAGTCACAAGTGTCAGGGACTTTCAGTTTCTACATGACCGAAGTTCCTGAAGAAATGGCTGATGACATGTCAAGATCAAATCAATAATAATAACAATAATAATAAGAAGAATAGAATAGAAGTGATTAAAGTGTTGGGCATTTTTAATGGCTGGAAAGCAGCACGTAAGGTCTACGTATATGGCAAGCACACAAGTGCTATGACACACACTGAGCTTCAAAATAATATTGTCTTTGGTCACCTCAGACCATAAAAGGACAAAAATTACTTTTGTGGAACCTGGGTGTTTGGATCATGGCACCAAAGTATGTCTCTGCAGATTGTCTGATTTCTCCATCTACATATTACTATGGCCTTTATCATTCCTGCATCTCAGCAATCATATGTCCTCCAATGGACACAGCATTTCAGCTTCCTGTATGCTGAAAAAATTGTCCATTTAGACTATATCACTGCCACCTGCTGCACATGACATCCTACTATAGCTTTCTTGGAAACATGAGGTGAATATAAGACAATTCCTGATGAAACTTTTCCTCTTCTTGTCACTTTCACATGGATGTTTTACATATCAGCGAGGAGCTGCTTGAGCTTTCTACATGAAGACCCCTGGGTTCCTATATATCCATGAGGGTAGCTGCAGTTTCCCTGAAGTACATCCAAGCCTTTAAGTTAGGCAGTAGATAGCAAGAATATTCCTCATGTGTTAAAAGCATAGATCTGAAAATCAGCAATGACTTTCTTTGCAAAAAACAAAATTGTTTATTTTGTGCTATCTGCATTTTTCAATGTTAAAGCACAGAGTCTTCTATATAACTGCCACCCACAAAAAGCATACATTGTTGTATATTTTATCTCCTTGTAATTGTACATTTTAAGGAACCCTTAGGGCAGCTGGACATTATTTAAATAACAGAAAAATCTAAACTTTTCCAAACAGAGAGAGATAATTGGTATCACCTTGTACTATTTATAAAAGGAGTTTCTGGAGAGGAAGTATTATCAGGGTCATTTTCTTACCCTCTGCTGAAAGAATGCTCACTGTTGAAATTAACTCTTGAAATAACTTAGTGTTTAGAGCAGCTTTACTAAAATATATGAGAAATAATGGGACCACATGATCTTGCCTGCAGTTCCTATCAAAATCACAATGCAAGACAGTTCTGCAGCAGATAACATTGATTAATGTCCCTATATAGCAATGACAGTGTGCATTTATGGACGGACTGGTGAACCTTTGCCAAAGCTCACTAAAAGCAGCTGCAAGGCAAGACTGACTTTTAACCTCCTCCCATTTAATGCAGGAACTTCTTGGCATAAAAACTATGCTAGTAGCATACAACCTGCAGGGTTACCATTACAAAAACAGATTTGGCCAGCAGGACATCTCTATTTCCTGAATAAACTCCTGACAGATTACATGAAAGTGAAGTTATACAGGCATATCTGGAAACTGGAAGAAGAAGAAACCAAAAGGCATTAATTCCGAGGATACTCTGAAAATTTTTGCCGAATTTTTGATTTGGCATGCTCCATTTTCATTGGTTAACAAGCAACATTATTTGGTATCAGAAGTAAAAAACTACACAGCTGTCTACATTGCTGAAAGTTGTGCACATGAATCCTTATTTCTGCAGACAAATTGATCTCTGAAGAGTGAGGTGCAGCTTTTGCCTGTCTCAGAAATAAATTGTTAAAGTGCAGGAAAATTGCTCTTGCTTGCTGTAGAGTCATCTATGGTTAAAGCCAGAGGGCCAAAAGTAGCTTGTCTGTGAGTTGCAATAGGGTGTTGTAGGAGAACAATGGTATTTTCCTTCTCTTTCGGGACAGGAAAACAGGGAATTCCTTCATAAGGCATGCTGATTAAAGAAAGATGCTTTTTACTACTCAGAAGGCCTTTATTCATGTCAAATTCCATTTTCTGAAATCAGTGATATATTATTAGTGTCATTTTCTGGAACAAATGATGCTGTAAATAATTCCAGCAAGTGCACTTAATATAGATTTGTTTGCTAAGTGGCAGTGTCTCCCGCCAGGGTTAAAGGTAGAATAAAATGTTGTTTATCCCATGGGGAAAAGAAATTACGAGATTTCTTGCTTCCCCTCTCTTTTAGGTCTGTGAGCCATTGTCATCCCAGGGCATAAGGTCTATCACATGCCAAAGGAGGGAATTCTTGCAAAGAGCCCTTTGTTTCTGTAGGGCAGTCTCAGTGGCCCATTGTGCCATTCATTAATGCACCATCTCTTTGCTTCTTCTTCTGTTCCTTCTAAATAAGCCCCGACTTACTTCTGAAAGGAGTTGTTCCATGCCCAGCTTTGTCATTCTGGATTACGGCCCTCCCAATAACCAAAAGGGCAGGTGTTAAAGCAGATGGAGGCAGCACATTAGGGCTGGAATAAATGACGTCCACAGAGGGGGCTCCCTGTCCCTTCTGGAGCAATCAATACTGCCAGTGAGGCCTTTCCATGGCAGCAGAACTGGACAGACAGAGGGGATATGGCATTGGCCGTGTTTGCATTTGTGTCCCGCAGTGCACCCAGAGCTCGGGTCTCTGGAGCTTGGTGTGTGTGTGTGCTCCCTTTCTTGGGCTCTTCCCAGCCACATCCACTGCTGCCTCCTGCTCGCTGGCCCTCTCTGCCATCCCTTCTCCTCAACAGTAGCCGGGGCAAGGCTGGTTGGACCTTGTACATTTGCTGCTATTTGGTGCTTCCTTCAGTCCGGCAGCAAGGGAAGGGAGTGAGAGCTTCCAGAAGGATGGGAAGAAGTACCGCTACTGTTACATATGAATAAAAGAGCTGTCATAGCTAAAGTAGAATCACAGAAGGTGCTGAGTTGGAAGGGACCCATCGTATTGAGTCCAACTCCTGGCTCTGCACAGGACACCCCTAGAGTCACACCATGTGCCTGAGAGCATTGTCCAAACACTTCTTGAACTCAGACAGTAGTAGTCTGTGATGTTCATTTTATTCTTATGCAGCTCTGGTCCAAATCTGATACTTCTGAGATAAGAAAGGAGTTGTGTAGGACATTATTTTTTATTCAACTGCGAGCTCCCATAATCCTTTAGGCCCTAGTGCCACATCCATTCATACCTTTGATATTTCATTCCATGAAAGCCAAGAGAAGCATACCCAGGCAGCTGCATGTGAGTGCTGATGTACAGTGCCTTATTTCATCAATTTGGAAGAAGACAAAAAAAGATGAAGACAGTTTTGCTGCCTCAGCTACTGGATGGCGGGGGGGGAAAGCAGCTGCTAAGTGCCTTAACCATGTGCATTACTCACCTAAGGGATCCAGAAGATCTTTACAGGTCCAGAGCCATATGAAAACCCATGCTTTCTTTAAAAAAATCCTAAACTTTCTGCTTTCAAATCTGAAAGCTGCTAGCAGTTCTTTCAACACAGGAATGCTCGTAAATGATTCATCTTTACACTTTTTTCAGGCAAATGAAATGAATATCAGTTACAGAAAAGTTAGGCCTTCATATTACATGGAAGAAATCATGATCTGCCTCTTCCCACACATATTGTTACAGGTGCTAAATTTCAAATCACCGCATCCAAATCTTCTTTTCATTTTTGGCCAAGATGAAACTGCACTTGTGGTAGTGAGATGAGAGTGCTAACATGGTTAACATCGCCTAAAACTGTTCAAATTTGCAGTCATGCCAACATGCTTTCAGATCTAAAATGTTTATTCTCTTAAGAATTTAAAAAACAAGATGTTGAGAACAGTTAATCTGAAAACAGTTACTTTTCCCCTGAGAATTGGCCTGATAAATCACATCTGCAAGTAGACATAAACAATCAACTTTCAGACAGTGACTCTGGTAGAATCACCCTTCTCAACAGGCCCACTTTAATCAAATACCCTCTTGTCAGGTAACCCCACACAGCATCTGTAAATGCATTCTTTGCATGGAATATATGTATGAACATTTGACTAACTGTAACTTGAAAATTCAGCTTGATTACATGAAAATTATTATGAGCCACACAAAACTGCATCTAGCGCTCTCCCCCTGACCTATCTACCCATCTGTTTTATTTTCAAAGGATTTGTCTTGAGCGCACTAGAACACCTCCTGCAACATGCAAGATTAATCAGTCCTGCAATGGATTTAAGTAAACGCATTACTGTGAAGATGTGAGCTCTGTTATGGACTTCACTGAAACTACTCACTGGCTTGAACCTTAGCCAGTCTGAATAAACAAATTGCCAAGGTTTTATTTCTCTTCCCAGCTTCCCTATAGACCAAATGGATTAATTGTCTACTTTTCCTTATAATACTGTATTTAATTTTTCTCTTATTTTTTGTTCTTTGAGTGCAAGTATTTGTCTTCTTAGAAGAAGTTTTTATGCTCGATAATAGATTCTAATAGAGAACATTGACTATCTTAGATTATTTTTTTTCACAATGGAAGTCACAGTTATAGCCAGTTCTCATCAGTACTATTACAACATAAACACATTTGACAACAACATCCATAAAAAAAATTGTTAGACAAATATAAAACACTGATATATCCAGGTCAAAATGGAGGTTTTCTTAATGTCATATTAAGAAAGCGTATTTTCTTTTTCATTCTAATGAGTAATGGAACAGAGTACAAGTGAGGTTAGAAAAAATGTGAAGAATGTGCTTATCAGAAATTTAGAAAAATAGGTGTGGATTGAAAAAACTCTGACTGCTTTTTCACTTTTCAACTGAAAGGACACTGCACTTACATGCAGTTATATCAAGAATCACCTTTGCCTAGTGCAGCAATACAATGAGAATGTTTTTCCTCAAGAAAGAGCTGCAAGTATACACTGTATGATTAGAATGGCAATTGACACATAATTAAGGGCATCACCATGATTTGGAATCATTCCTACTCTTCCAGTATCAATAGAATTTAACTTCTGGATTTTTTTTCCCCCCTAAACTGATGGCATTGCTCTTCAGAACAGACAGATCTTCTATACAAATAACAACTGGAAAGTGCAAGTGTCACTGTTTGGCTGGCACATAAACCTCAACCGATTGTTTTCAGTTTGACTCACACTGGGTGTGCTTTATTTCTCCCTAAAAAAAAATAAATAAATAAGCCCATTTTCAAAAGGAAAGGAGCTGTGAATAATGCACTTTTATATAAGCACTGCTAGTAAGCAGAGCAGAATAAAGATGCCTTCATTCCACTAACAATTATGAAAAGATCATATCAGACAATGACCTTTAGAAATGCTTCAGTGACCACTGTGTCAGGCTCTAAGTCCTAAGTGGGAATTCTTCAGATAAGATTTGACTTCATTTTCACTTATAGGCCTGATTTTGCCCCATTCATGCTAACATGATTTTTACTGTTGACTTTAAAATGGAAAGAACAAAGCTCTGATGTGGAATAAGCTCACAGAAATTAATAGACAGTTATATGTACAAAGGAGAACTGGGTTTAGCTGAGTATTTTTGCTTCCTGGCTTCTTGATTTTCCAAGGACATCCTTTAGCATTTGATGTTGGTGCCAATTAGAGAGAAGGTAGAGGCAGAATTTATAGCACTGCCATCAACAAAACTCTTACTGAAGCAAATAGGAAATATGTGCATGAATTTGGCTGAGTATCAGTATGGTAGAAAAGACTGACTCTTTTCAGTTTGTAGATGGACTAATAACCTCAAAAACAGTGGAAGAGAAACGTCTCTTTGTTAGGGCTCAAAAATAAAGTTTATACGTGAACTTCTAACAACAACACTCTGCATAAGATTCAACAATACAAATCCATAATATTCTCCTGCCATTCAAGGTCACGTTAACCTTCTTGAAGAAGAAGCCAAGAACTCCTTAAGTTAATCATCCTCTACGTTGAAGCTGGTGCTTATTTGATTCTGAGGTTTTGTTCAAGACGGAACAAGCATGTGAAAAATTGGTGAAATGCAAGATTTCATTTACACAAGGTCAAAGTGACCTGGATTTCAAGTGAAGTCCAAAGTATTATCGGTCCTTCACACAAGAAAAGTTTTGTGCGCAGCTCATTTAATATTTAAGAGGTTTGCATAAGAGTATGTAAAAGAGCATTTTCTACTTGTTCTGCCCAGGAAGGTCAAATAACTGTTAATACTAGATAAACCTTCTGTTTGGGTTCTAGTTCCCAGAATAACTTGGATTATGCTTAGTATCCTCAATACACAACAGTTTATTCAAGGAGGAAATCTATAGTCATCTACTACGGTCGTGTAGCTGTGTGAGCTCTGGTTGTGCCTGCTGAGGCTTTGGGCCCACTGTTTGCTCAGACAAGTAAGTCTAATGAAAATAGACTTTATTTATACTGAAAAAACTTCTGAGTGTTCAACTTTGTCCATGAGGCAGCTCAAAAATACAGGTAATTTTATTAAAAGGAGTCACATTTTGAGTAGAATAACTTTATGACAATATAAGAAGAAATCTATATTGTAGTGTTAATATCTCACTAAGTCAGACCTAAACAATCAGAACTGGTGAAAAAGTTACTGTCTTGAAAATTAACAAATAATTTTATATTAAGGTTGGGAGAATAAGAACAGTGCAGTCAATAGGTCTAGAAAACAGCATGATTTATATATCACATTTAATTACACATGAGTTCTTTTATGTTATTATTTTTAAAAAGCACAGCAAAGTTATCTTATAAATATTTTAGCAGTTACATAATGGACTGAGTTGCTATTTGCAGCAGGGTTTTTTCTCTTCATATTTTCCATCTGTCCTACCTGTCAACATGGGAATAGATGGACCAGGGACATGGACATTGAAGACAAACAGCCAGTATGAGACGTGCAGCATAACTGGTGACTGCGACAGGAAGAATCAGATTTGAGAACTTTCCCTAAAGAGTGCTACACTACATTGAAGCAGTTACTGACTTGTAGTGAGTAACCTTTAAATATTTGTCAGCTGCTGTAATTGAAAGGGGAACACAAAAGTTGGGACAAGCAGGGATATTTTTCCTTTAAGTATTTCCGTAAGTTAGAAAGAGAGATGAGAAATCTTTGTTGTATAGGTCTCCTACCATGTTTTGGTTATCTGCTGACATGCTGAAGGTCATAAAGTTTGAAATTCCAGTTCAGAGGAAGGGCTGTATCATGCCTTGAAGACAGATGCCTCATCAGGGAGCACAGGTATGCTGGCACGCAAGAGCCCAGCTCTTTCCATTGGTTAATGCAAGAACAGAAGAGTCTCTGCTGCAGCCCAGTCCCAATCTTACACCACTTTGGCAAGGCCAGAAGCAGCCCTTGTACTAAGGGAGAGTACAAACTCAGCAGCTGTACCTACCTCTCCATCTGCTCAGTCCCTTCATGAGCTTTTACTCACAGTAACCTGCAGACAGGCCAGGAATTCTGCATCATTTGTCTTTAAATCCAGAGCTTGTCCTATGACTGCAAGCCACTGCATTATTTATAAGCATACTGCTCTCTTCTTTTTAAATACAACCCGTCTTATTCCGAACACCTCTTTAAATTGAATATTGTCTTATGCACCTTGATTGTGTGTGGAAATATACTGCTTCAAGGTAAAAGGAGAGGAGTTGAATTATTATCCTGAAGGCTGTTTGTACACTTCCATGATCCACCCACTCATCTTACCTTGAGGGCGATGTGAATTGCATGGGCTGGTCAAGAACAGAGCAAAGCAGTCAAGTGCTGACTGACAAGGTTGCCCCTCCTAAGTGCTCACTCTGAGCTCTGATCTCTGAGCACTATTGATACTCGGCAGTGAAGCAGAACTGCTGACGTTCCTGCTGGGCTCCACGCAGAAACCTGAACATCCCCACTACACTCACAAATTGGAGCCAGAGTTCAAGGAAGAAAACTTGAAGCAGGAATTTTCATCTTAAATGAAAGCTGTTTTCACTCTGGCTCCTCTTCAGTAACATACTCAAAAATGCACCTAACTTTAAACATTAAAACCTATTGTGTCATGGAAGGCTAGAAGTCAGCTGTGTGACTGAACTTAACTTGCTGAGCCTAGGCCTATATCAGGAGGGAAACCTCTGAAGCACTTCTTTTTATTAAAAATGTATTTCTACCAAGAGCTGATATGTTCCAGATACAACAGCAGACTGCATTTCTTAATAGTTACTTCACAGTCTCAACCTTCCTAATGACACTGTAAACCACTGGTTATCATACCAGATTTAAAGTATGTGTATATAGAGAGAGGGCTATAACAACTGGCCTGACAACTCTTGCTCTATTATAGAAGAAGAGCAAATATGTATGCATATGCATCTACATATGTGTATGCATTTAATTTATAAAATACAAGGGGCAAATTCCTGGCACTTGGAAAATAATTATCTTCCCATGCGTTTCAGTAGGGCAGGATTTCTCATATTTCTTGTCAGTAGTTTGATCTCTTACCTGGTTTCCCTCAGAATGTGGTTTAAACTTTACCCAGTTCTCCCTTCCCCACCCCTCCCTCTTCTTGCTTTATAAAAGTGAAAACATAATTCTTTAACTATGATTATAAGAAAAATGGTACCTTTACAAAGGCATGACTTTTTCCCTTCATCTATTGGAAATGTGTCTTTGAAAGTTTTAAAACCACATTAGAATATTAGCTATAAATAAAATAGTTCTTTAGCATGAATCCTCAGTGGTACACTTGAAACTTGAATTAAAAATTAAATAATCAGCAAAAGTAATTTTTAAATAGTTATCTCTCCTTAGAAAAAAAAAAAAAAAAAGACATGCAACAAGTGAGGGTTAAAAATGTTGTTTCTCTGAGAACCTGCTTGTGAGAGTAACAACATTGCATGGCCCAAGCCATACATGGGCACGTGGTACACACATCTCCTTAAGGATTCTCAGCATTGCTACATGATGCTGCTGTCCCTGAAATGTAAGGGGACAAATCAGAGATGGAGGAACCAAGGACTGTAAATTCAAGGCGATGCTTTAAAAGAAAGCAGGATGCTTCTTAGCATGCAGTTTGCATGTTAGAGAGATCTTTGTGTAAATCTTCCTGCTTTTCCACTGAATATATCTCCCAACAACTGGAGGTGTATTTGTCCTGGGATGGGATGGGATAGGATGGGATGGGATAGGATGGGATGGGATGGGATGGGATGGGACAGGATGGGATGAGGCCCAGCTGCTGCAGCCACCAGCCCTGTGGCCCAGCTCCCATCACTCACCCTCCTNATGGGATGGGATGGGATGGGATGGGATGGGATGGTTGGGTCAAGTTGTTGGAAAAGGGGGCAATGAAGAGATGAAAATATTATACCTAGGTAGGTACAGTGGAAGAGGAAATCAGCACTGGAACCATTTTTCGGTAAAGGAGATACTGTCAAAGGGCTGGCTATCACTAGAAAGTCATCCTCTATCTCTACTACAAGCCTCACAAAGGCAAATACCATCCCATCTTATGTGGGATACCGACATGTATCAT
>VXBX01007119.1:215784-239927 GCA_013400415.1 Scytalopus superciliaris
GTGGGGGGCAAAAGAGGGGGAGGCTTCCTAATCTACCAACTAGACCACTCCGCTAACACTTTCAAACAACACACCTTCAAATCCTTGTCTAGACATGGCCTTATGCAAGCCAAAGATAAGAATCAGCCCCTGAATGGGTGTTTTGTTATATAACCACCCATGAGGCACGGGGAGTTAAACATTTGCAGTAGTTTGTAACATTCCTAAAGCATTACGTTTTTAACAAAGTGGATTATCTTGTCTCATTTTTCTCTGATGAACAATCAACTGCGATCTTGACACATGAATTTATTATGCTTGGGTTAGACAAACTAAGCCTTAATAAGCTGCAGTTAAAAACTTCACTTCGTGTTTGTGGAGGGAAAACTCAGCTCTTAGATTGCCTGACAGGGCTATGAAAATCAAATCAGGCTTCTCTACCTTTATCTAGCTCAGGTTGTGTGTCTATATACCGAAGATGGGATTTTTATTTTTTTTTATAGGTTTTTGCTAGATATTTGATTGCTTTGTTGGAACAGTTCCACGGTATCTGACTGAGCTGACCTCCAGATGTATCTCCTCCGGGGCATTATGTTCTGTTTCGCATTATCAGCTGCATGCTCCAAAGGTTAGGTTGTGAGAGCCTGGGTGGGGCTTTTAACTCCTTCCTCTGTCCCAGCAATCCTGGTGTGCCTTCTCTCATGTGCTCATGTGTTTAATTCTACCCAACAGTGAAAGAAATGCAATACAAAATCAGCTTGATTTAATAATTGTAGTCATGATTTATGTGCAATGGTGTCACTTTGTTGAACATTGATTTGATAGATAATGGAAAGCATGTGCCTCCCTCATTTGAAAAGTGTACTCAACACTACAGATCCTTGAAGGAATGTGCAGAAACTTCTAAATATATAGAACAAACTCACCTGGTGTAAATCAGGTGTCAGAATTGACAAGAGCAGTAATGGGTANCTCCTCAATATGCAAAGCTTTAGACCCTTTGAAAGGTCTAGACTAGACTTGGGCAGAAATATGAATATTCCCTTCCTCAGCCCTCTGAAGTCACATTCTGACTCCAGTGTGCCAAAAACTGAAGGAGAGGGAACCCACACTTCACCCATTCCACAGTCATGAAAGTTTGGGGGCGGGGACGGNGCAGTAGTTTGTAACATTCCTAAAGCATTACGTTTTTAACAAAGTGGATTATCTTGTCTCATTTTTCTCTGATGAACAATCAACTGCGATCTTGACACATGAATTTATTATGCTTGGGTTAGACAAACTAAGCCTTAATAAGCTGCAGTTAAAAACTTCACTTCGTGTTTGTGGAGGGAAAACTCAGCTCTTAGATTGCCTGACAGGGCTATGAAAATCAAATCAGGCTTCTCTACCTTTATCTAGCTCAGGTTGTGTGTCTATATACCGAAGATGGGATTTTTATTTTTTTTTATAGGTTTTTGCTAGATATTTGATTGCTTTGTTGGAACAGTTCCACGGTATCTGACTGAGCTGACCTCCAGATGTATCTCCTCCGGGGCATTATGTTCTGTTTCGCATTATCAGCTGCATGCTCCAAAGGTTAGGTTGTGAGAGCCTGGGTGGGGCTTTTAACTCCTTCCTCTGTCCCAGCAATCCTGGTGTGCCTTCTCTCATGTGCTCATGTGTTTAATTCTACCCAACAGTGAAAGAAATGCAATACAAAATCAGCTTGATTTAATAATTGTAGTCATGATTTATGTGCAATGGTGTCACTTTGTTGAACATTGATTTGATAGATAATGGAAAGCATGTGCCTCCCTCATTTGAAAAGTGTACTCAACACTACAGATCCTTGAAGGAATGTGCAGAAACTTCTAAATATATAGAACAAACTCACCTGGTGTAAATCAGGTGTCAGAATTGACAAGAGCAGTAATGGGTAAGGCAATAATTAGTATGCATAACTTTTTCAAGGTGAGTAAAGTAATACAGATCCAGTGCCCAGAGCATCATTGATTTACGCCAGCTGAGGATATGGCCCATAGAACTGACAAGAAATGGCTGTGCCTACTAATTACTGAAGCTGCTAATGTATTTCAGCTGGTACTAACTGATTTTATGCCACTGGAAAATTACAGAAGTGCTAGCTCTTGCAAATCACACACACCTCAAAGTTTCTGCAGTTTTCTCTGCTAAGTGGTCAGAAAAGTGAGACTGCGTTTTGTGTTGTGGTAGTCCTTGTTAACGTTAGACCCTGCTAAACACACTAATCAGGCTTCTCACTGGCTTGGGCATCATCCTTATTTGCACTGGCTTCTTCCCAGATTGAGGCAGGATGAAAAGCTGATTTTTTTGGTTAGCCTTTTGGCATAGTATGAGGTTGCATTTTGGATGCTGTTACAATTTTATGTGGTCGCTCAGGAAGAAGCAGCTGGTGAGCACAGAAAACTATCGTATTTGGTATTTCCCCAGCAAACCATTTGTAAGTAGCAACAGCTGAAAACATGTGGGAAGTACTTTAAACTCTATGGGCTCAGAGAACTTCTAGTTTCTAATTTATGTAGAGAGTATTGAGGGTTATAATGTGTGCCATATTTTGTCCTGCCAGATTTATATCTCAGATCACTTCAGTCACAGGTATATCTTTTCAAGGATTCAAGTCACTGAAGGTAAAATCCCTCACAAACATGAGGACGCCAAAGTCCTTCACAGCATGGCCATAGGGTGAGCTAGCATTCTTCCCCAGCTTCTGTTTTGTTCAATTCAAGGCCTGTGAGTGCTTTGAAAAGCAAGAGGTTTTTTTATTCCCAGATCAAGTTTCTTTGGAACATCATTGGTAATTTAAATGTTGGCCTAAATACTAGTGGGACTTGACCATGTAAGAAGAATATTTAGAAGGACTTTTAAGACCTAGGTCTCTGCCCTGGCTTTACTGCTGCTGACACAATAACAGCGAGGCTCCCTGGAAGTTTTCAGGCTCTTACTCAGCCAGTTTTCATATATTGGCATGCTCAGCATATACGGAATTGTGGGAAATAACTAAATCTTTGTTGTTACTTCCCCAAGAGGAGGTTCCCTTTGTACAGTTTTGGGCTGGAAGACAAATGAGCGAGCCGCAGACCATTCATGTTTGCAGAGTAGCTTGTTTAATTTACACAACCAGTAATCCTGGAAAACAAAGGGTTACAGAAACATGTAGGCAACTCCTTCACCCTCCATTCCCAATCCAGTGCATCTAAAGCTCCCCATGTAGTTCATATAATAAAAATTCTGAAAACTCCCCCTAAAGAAATAGAGTTACAAATCTAACAATTGCTGTTTTCAAGACTAAAAGTCTAGTCCACAAAGTAACAATAATTTAAAAAAAAAAAAAAAGTATACATCTATTCACCTTCTCATGACCTCTGCTGGAAAAATATAAATGAAGAGGTGAGCTAATGGTGTTGTGATATTTTTTTGCTTTCACAGTCTAAACAAAAACCTAATTTTAATTGTGGCAAATATCTTTGTGTTAACATCTCTTTTTCTTCCAAGTGACAGGCTATGTTGTGTTATAATGTTAATCCATTTTGACAATACAGACAGGATATCTTCATAAAAACCAGACCTTATCAAGACTTTCTATTGACCTTTACCACATAACTAGGTTATTTTCATAATTTACCTTGATTATCCTCACTTCAGCTATAAAGAACCTTTAGAAAAAAATTCAATTAAAGGCAAATTGACCAATACAATAAATACCTCAGGTTTGAGCTGCTTCCTGAGCTGATGTTTTGAGTTTTAAATTACTAAGTTGGTTGTAGTTTACTTGTCTTAATATTATTCAATACTGCTGTGCATGCTTTTACTAACACAACTTCTAATAAATCATTATGAAAGAAGAAAAATATTTTGGTGTTAAGCCAGATAGCTTTTTTTTTTTTTAACCATTCCTCTTTCTTCCTTGAAGTTATTAACCACAGGGTTGGCTACAGCAACATTTAAGTGCCTAACATTTAAATGACAAGTCATGTCCAAGATACTGTGCTCATCCGTTAGATCTCTTATGTTTTCTTTATTCCTACATAGAAAACAAATATACTAAGCCTGGTTTTCATTGTCTACACTGTGGGTAGTCATTATGCCCATGCAGCAAGAAAAACACAACATGAAAGGAAAAAATCTGATTTGGTAGCATAATGGATTTATTTTGAACTCATGACAATAATTACACAAGGTGATGAGTGATGAAGAATCCAGCTCATTATTCCTAAGAAGCAGCTATCTTTTCTCTAGGACTGCATATCAGAGATATAAAGGCTCTGGTTTATTACAGTGATTATTATTAGTCCAGTTGCCAATCCAAAGATCATATTTGATTGTCTCATGTGCAGCAGAATACTAATCTATTTCCCTTCTTAATTCTTCCTCTATGCTTGTATAGACAGGTACATTAATCTATTCTGCCAAGAGCAATCTCTTTATCTATGCAGAACTAAAATGATTCTTCCCTCCTATCAGTATCAGCATCTGCATATATGCAGAGGATAAACCAAAAATTGTTTCCTCACCCCATTTTTTGTCAGTTCTCTGCTTGGAGGGTGATCAGATCATCTTTAATTGCATACTGAGCAACAAATATCTGACATTTGAGTTTGAGTGACTAAGAACTGCATTTTGTTGACAATATTAATATGCTCTTCTGTTTTATGTCTATCAATTTTTAGAAGTTTAATCAGATTAACACTTTGCTGAAGACTCCCAGGAATACCTCGTTCTGACAATACCCAGTGCTTGTCATTCACCAGATAGCACCAAGTTAAATTCCTTCACCTGAAAGACTGTATGCCTCACATCCCAGTGTTTGTATCCTGGGAAGGAAAGTGGTAGTGAAAATAGGCTCGGTTCTTAGGGTTTCAAAAGCCAGGATGATCCAACCAAACAGTTTGCTGGCAAGAAAAAAGGGCAGTCCCACTCATCCCCTTCCCTTTCCTCGGGCACTGCTCTTATCTCCTGTCAAACAGATTAAGCACAGTAAAATGGCCAAATGAATCATCTTCTGAGAGCCTTGTGACCTCACTAGAGGAATTGCACCATCGTTTCTGTGGAAGGCACGATCAAGCCCGTAGGAACACTGAAGTAATTTATCTGTGGGAGGAAGCATCTAAACTTATACAATCCTTAGCTTGACTGGAGGGATAGGTTTTCATGCAAAATTGTCATTAAATTAGAAACTGCTTAAAATTTTCCTTTGACAGTCTTTGGCTGTTTGGTTCATATTTGAGAGTTACCTGGGGCTCTCACTAAAAGAGAGATAAATAAATGAATGAAGAGGATCTCATCTGCTTGTCAGCCCATGAGTCAGCATGATGTGAAGGTGCAAGGTGTGACCCAAGCACACGTTAAAGCAAAGTTCTGGCCACCTTGTTCATTAAATAGACCACTGCAGTAATTATATCTGTAAAGTATGTTAACTGTGATGACCTTGCCAGATGCCAAGTCTAAAAATTACGTTCTCCCAACTTTGTTTCCAATGGACACTACAGTCCTCCTTTCCTCTCTGAAACACCTATGTTGTTCTAGGCTGTGAAATTCTCCTCGTGTTTCACCACAAAGTTTTAGCACTGGGGTAGATTAAACAATCATTATGTGGTTTCTATATCAGCTTGTAAAGCAAGGGAGTATTTCACAAGATGAAAAGCACCATAAAAATGTAAACGACTAATACTTTTGGGCCCTGCTGACTGCAATATGAAATTTGGCCAGTGGCAAAAAGTAGTCAGCTGAGACAGTGTTGAGTGGTTCCATTAACCATTGATGTGCAACATTTCTTTGAGCATGTTTAGCATCATGAATGCATAAGTTTGACCTAAAATCAGATCTTTATGAACATCACTGTACTTGCTCTGTGTTCATTTTTAGGTCAGGTTCTCATGTGATTTATGCTGCAAGTATTTAGAGGTTCTACAGGAGAGACACTTGTGTTAAGCACAAAAAACCCCAAAGTAGTACTTGAGCTTTTTGTACATATTTGTTTGACAGCTGTGAGGACAATCCTAAAAGAAGTTATACAAAAACTCATTGCATGGGGTCAATGCAGGAGACTAATTCAGCAGAGCAATTTAGCTAAGGTAATAACAGAACCATAAAGGACACAGAACAAGCCATCTGGGTTAAAATAGAGTTCTTCCCTGTCTGATGCCAACCCTGGGTGTTTAAAGAGAGAACATAAAAGGGCACACCTGTAGCAGTATTTCCACTGGTAGTATCTCCACAAATTCTCCCAGCTTCTGTCAATCTGCAGGACTGTACACAAAGAAACAATGCACAGAATTGTGGTGTGAGGAAATGATATACAGATGTAGCTGATGCTGAAAATGCAATTTGCATAATATGGTAATGTATGCATTATAGTTCCAACTACATACATGATCAAAGCATCCATTGTAAATGATAATGCAAATTAATTTTAGGCTCATTATTATTAATTGAACCTGAATAGAAATCAGATTCAGTAAAAATAGAATAAAGAAACAAACTGAAACTATGTAGGGAAACAGTTATTAATGTGATTATTCTCTCTGACTTATAGTTAGGCACATGCTCCTTCTGCCTGTGTTTCTCCTTTTGCCTTCTCTGGTATGATTTCAGATGCAATTTCTCCTCTATTCTGTAGCTCATGCTCTTGGTTTCTCTTTTGATGTTCATGTCACTCTCTCAGCACACTTTCTCAAATGTATTATTAAGGTCTGCATGGTCTAATAGGTTGCCATTACCCTAAGCTTTATTCATTCCTTTTCCAAATTAAATCAAATTTGGACTTGAATAATGTTGATAGGGACATTTGCGTAAACTAAGTTTGCTACTGCAGTAATGGGGTTGTTTTTGCGAATTAATGGGTCATTTGTTTTTAAAAACAGAACACCAGCATGTTCCTGATATTCATGCCCCTTAATAACTCTGTCTTGGTGATCTTTTGTCCTGTTGTAATGGTTTCTGGTTTCTGCAGTGCCTGGAGACAGAAGGAGGATAAAATTCTGGGATTGAGCCATTATCCAGCACTGGAGTTTCTGTTCTAAAACAGGTTTAAAATAATTTATTCGTGTAATGTAATTATATCCTGATTTTCACTAAACATGCTTAAATCTGGTGAGACTACATTTTTTTTTTTCCTAGACAGTATTAGAGTGCAATCTCCAGTGACTACAAAATTATTTAGTATTGATAACTCTCAACTCTAAGAAGAGCATGATCAGTTTCCTTAGAATTAAAGCCACCATTAGAATATGAGCATCTTTTCTTTCTCTGAATATTTTAACTTTATCATAAACCTGCTCTCAGTATAGGAAAATACACTGGACAAAGACTGCACAAAGTTGTAGAAGCAAAATAATATCAAATTTCTTCCTAAATTGAGAAAGCAAAACAAGACAGATAAAGTCTGTGATCTCATTCTTAGGAATATTCCTGTCTGTCTCTCCTTAGTAGGATCTTAACAACTTCATTCTGGCATTTTAAAGGAAATGCCATTTTAAGTAATAATTAATCTTATTCTTTTCCTTACTGTTCTTGTTATTTTCCTTGTTACAGACTGTGTGATTTATTTACATGTGGTGGTGTAAGAAATGCTCATGAAAATACTTTGTTTTTACAGTTTATATTATATTGATGCTTATAACTGCAGTGACATTGCACAGAGCTCATTATCTTTATATCACAAGATGTATGAACTAAAACCCAATCACTTTCCTGAAATAATTTTGAAAACTGTGTTGGAGCAATGTTGTATTTGTATCAGAGCGGCACTTCTGAACCAACATGGCCAATACCCCGTTGATCCAATACTGCCTGCAGGGAGCAAAGGCAGAGTGACAACTGGAAGACTAAAGGGAGGTATCTTTCTCCCTGCCCCTTGCTGGTTACTCACACTTTATCCTGCTGTATTTGAGATGTTCTCACCCTGTCTCCTTCAAGGGAGTTAGGGGCAAGGAAAATTGAAGCTCTTTTCCCATTGTCAAACATGAAAATATTCTGCTTGGCAAGTCCCAGTTACCAAATGTGTCCGCAGGATGTGCAGACACCAACAGCATCAGAGCATGCCCAAAAGATTGATTTTGTCACCTTTATTCATGATAAATGACATTTAAGTTCATGTGCACTCACTGAAGTCAGCAGGACTTGAAGCAGAGTGTGCAGTTATTCATTTTGAACCCTGGACCAAAAATCCCTCACTCTTCCCAAATTTTGCATTTTCCAGAAGCGCTGGTCACTCCTTTAACAGCTATAAAACTGGGTGTTGCAGGTGTCCAGTATCAACAGCTGCAATTTCACTGATGCTATGCAGCACAGGATGTCCAGTCTTATTACGTTTCAAGACACAGGAAATGCAACTCAGTATCTGAATGCCTAAGAAGGAAGGAACCTTTCAAAGTTCAAGGTAAGAGTCATTATTTTTAGGTTGTTGTTGGAGGAGAGAGCATTTAATGCTCCTTTACTTAATATAAAGTAGTTAATTTGAAACTTGCTTTTCATTTTTAATGTTTCCTACAGAATTCAAGAAGACTGTGGACAACAGTACATGCTGATATGTAAAATCTAATTACAGGCCTTGATACTTACACACTGCTGACTTCCCACTCCACAACAGAGGAGGTTCACAAATGGGAAATTGCAGAACTGCCACATACTTGGAAAGACTGACTGAAGAGAGGGCAGCATGCAAAATACAAGGTGCTACATAGGAACATTTGAATCAGAATGGGTGGGTAATTATACAAATGAACAAAATAAAAATATGCATGTGTTCACTGCACTCAAAATTAGTCTGTTGCATTGTTTCCTGAGGCCATAATTTGTGTCAGCTGTTCAACAGGATTCAAAATCTGACTAAATATTCATGTGAACAACAGAAAACACCCAAGGTGTAAAACTGGCTTTTCTTAAAGGAATATTGAAAAGGTTACACTTTCCTACTTTGTAAGGCATGGGTGGTGGGTTCCTGATCATCAAGAGTAAGAAGATTTTTCCCAAAAATATATGATTATTTCCTCCTTATTTCCTTAAACTTTCTCTAAACTTCTACTCACTAATGGTATGATCATGGAAATCATGGACTACTGCAGTCTGATCCAACATGGTGATTCCTACAGCTCTAGTGAGAATGGATATTCAATAAATAAATAAAAGATCTTGTGACGTTCAAAAGGAGAAGAAGGACAAAGCACTCCAGGCCAAGGTCAGAAAGTCCCTATGAGATCTCTTCTAGATTACTCATTGTCTTTTTTTATTTTCACATGGTTTACTCTTGCAGACCTAGACTGTCTGATGCCTTTCAGTTTCATAGGATTTCTTTCAGATTGACAACAGGTGTTTTGCCTTGGATGGTAAGCACGACAAACTGTAAAGTCACATCCTAGATATTCTGGTATGTGCTCATATCCTGGTATGATCTAATTTTAAGGAATGTGATTGTGATTTCCAGTATTACAAGCTGAAATCAGGACTTGTTTGTAGACTGCTGTATACCATGTAAAATACTGTCTCTCTGTGAATTTCAGCTCATGTCAATACATCTCCATATACAATGCTAGAAAGAATCACCAATTACTGTGCTGTTTACAGAGCACAAGAACAGAATATTTAATTTTACCAGCCTCCAAGGACAGCAAAGCTGAATTTGAACTCTAGTTAAAGTTTTGCTGATTACTCCTGACCTTTCTGGGACAAAGACATGAAGGTCACTGGAGTCATGATTTTTTCACATTCTGCTTGTCTTTGTCATTCCCCTAATAATGCAGAGGACTAGAAACAAGAGCTGGGTGGTGTTTTTTTCCCCCTGCCTGGAAATCTATTTAGATTAGTCACCAGGTTTTCCAGTCTACAGTCATTGAAGGTCATTTGGTTTATAGCTGAAATTCTCAATTGGAACCTCATCTTGTAATCAGAACTTAAAACCCAAGTGAGGTTTTGTATCTCCTCTGAAAGGGTAGGTTGTTGTATGATTAGCTTCAGAATGTTAAATGGACTGTCTGTGTAATGATGGGTAATTTTGGGGGGCTTAAATTGCACTATGAGAAGACCTGTCTTGAATAATAATACTGGGCTATATTATAAAGAACAGTATTCTAGGCTTCTCCTAAATGCTAATTCTATTACACATTAACATTTCCTCTGCTGCAAAATGGCAAAAGGCAAGCCAGCAAGATGTAAAAATCTCGCAAAGTGCATTTTCACTTCTAGACTGTTCCTAACAGCAAGCAGTTTCCTGAAAACGTCTCTTAAATAAGCATCCACTTACAGTGGTCATCATCATACAGTCAGCATCTGCTAAAAGCTGTTCCACAGCCTCAGTTGCTGCCAAACACAGAGCATTTGTTGTAATCTATACAGTGATGGAAATGGGTATATAATTTTTACACTATTTTTTAAAAACTATTCTTAGCCCTAAGTATGGAGCTTCAGTCACATAGTGTAGATGTACTCCTAGAGGATGCTCATAAAGCCTGGTGTCCTGCATGTTCTTTGAATCTGTAAGACTACTGGGGAGAATCTGAAGGCTGTTTGCAATATTTTTGTTGATTGATTGATTATTTTAATGTCCCTTTGGCCCATGCGCAAGTAAAACTCAAATACAAATATATACATTTATACATATGCATGTATATATATAAATAATTCCTCCTGTGAGAAATTAATCCAACCCTGCCATGATATTGTTATGAAGGTTACTAATTTGTTTTGTTAGGGGAAACAGGTTTTTTGGCCATCTCCTGACCTTTCATTTCTTCATTTTTATTACACCTGTGGTTCGTAGCTTCAGAGACCAACCCACAGATATCTTTAGCAAGTTCCATCTCCCTGTTTACCCCAGTTGCTGGCTCCCTTTCTGTGTTTCCATTTGACCTCCACAGAGTTGTTTGGATACAAGCAGGAGGTTATCTTGCCTGGGGACTGATGTCAGACATTGCCCTGTGCAGTGCCAGCTTAATGAGCCTCTCCAGTTGAATATCACCCCACAGTCCACCACCACCACCACCATGACCTGTGACATCACCTCATCGCTTGTTCCAGCACACATTATTGTCACTCTTATTGGTAAGTCAGGCACTTCCAGTACATCTTTGCAGGGAGCTGGTGCATCCACAGTTTGGCTCCATTCCTTAAGGAGTCTGAATCACCTATTGGGCCCACCTTTTTGATTCCTCCCTGGGCTTGCAGGAGCTGACATCACCCAGATCTGAAGCTTTTCTCCAGAGCCACTAACATGCCAGATTACCTTTTTCCTTTATCTTCTTTAGCCACTATATGAGCAGAGCTCCTTTTAACTATTACTTTTACATACTCACTTTATGTGCATTGAAAGAAATTGATTTCAAAATACCTACCTCACTCTAACAGATTCCAGTCTGCCTGCTTCCCAGAGGCTGCAGACACCACAAACATGAATGCACCCCTACTCCCCATAGTTTTTAATCCATAACATATAACAGGATCCAAATTATGCAGCTGTTGCTTCACATCTCTCTGATGCAAAGATGATGGAAAACTGCTGTAACTGAGTGTCTGGAAAAAACCCAAGCACATAAGGAATCAATACCATTCAGAGCTGTCTGCGTTTTTCAGTTGTCATTAGCCAAACTAGACCCTGACTACTTTGGAGAACAGAAGGCTGCAAAGGTGTTAAACATTTTTCTTTTACTCAAATTCATTTCATGAGTCACACACATCCCAGGAATCTGGGCCTGTATTTCTAAAGCAGGTTATTTCACTGAGGCCAGGCTGACTTTTCTAGCTAGCTTCCTTTCTCCACAGCTGAGATCTCAGAAGAAAAAATATTAGTTTAGCTCACATTAAAAGGGCACCTTTAACTCTAAGTACCCGGCCCCAGACAGCCTCCTGCTTCTCACAGGCTGGCAACCAAATACCAGCATGTTAGCAAATGCATTTACTTTTTGATGAAGTGCAGACCTTAAAAAGCTAAGCTGGATATAAGGTTCATGAGAGACAGGAGAGTCTTTCACTGCAGACAGAAACGTGCAGCAGCAGAAAAGGATTGCCTACAATGACTTGCAGTAAGACTATGGTTTGAGATATTTTACTTTTTAATAGGCTCTGTAGTCTCTTGGATGTACATGGATACTACTCTGACTCCAGGGGTCATGTCTCCAGCAGTACTGTAGGTAGCTGTGTGCTCCCTTCTAGCGCACGATTTAGTTGATGCTCCTGAACCTAATGAATTTTGGCAGCAGGAATGATAATACCAGACAACTGTTTGTCTCCAGTTGCTAAATTTTGTTAAAGAGTTAAAATAAACCTGTCTGCTTGACTAGTCCCATGTGCAACAAAATAAAAATAAACCTTCACAAAGAATCATTTTCAAGCACCGTTTTACTTTTTGTTTTAGGCTCTCAAATGCCTTTTGTGTTTTTTGATATGTCAGATATCATAATGCAAAATAAATAACCAAGTGAAATGCACAACTATATTCTCCAAGTGGCTCGTGAGGTTGAAAGAAGAGCTTCCTTACCTCCTTCCTAGTATTTTTTTAATTTCCTCTAGGCTTGCATTTGATGCCTCTTTGTAGCATGTGAATGAAACACTGAAGTTATTTTAATACTGTACCATTTTGCAGCATTTTGGAGCCCAGTCACAGCTCAGGACTCCCGCTGAGCTACACATTGTGCAGACAGAACAAAGTCAGCCCCCGCTCTGAGGACAGCCCATCCCACACTGCACCTCCCATGGCCACAGGAGACCAACGTTGTAAATGTTGATGCATTCAACACATCTGCCACGCATGCAGATCATGGAGACAATGACATTGGCTGAGACATTGGGGTTTTTGCAGCAATGCCTATTGGTTGTTGAATACATCATTCAAATGTAACCATTAAAAAAAGAAAAAAAGCTTGAAGCTGGTTTTTGCCACAAGAGACCCATGTGAATTCAGCTTTGGAGGAACATGAGAGTGGAGCAGGACTTGCTAGGTCAAATATTTAAAAGTCCCCCAGTCATTTAGGAACTCACAGCCTTAATTTCAGAAGTGAAATGGAATTTCATTTCAAGGAACAAAGAACTCAGGACATTTTTGCAAGGACCAGGTTCCCATTTCACTTTTCCGACTATTACCCTTTCTGTTCTAAAAACACCCTCCCACATACAGACCTGTTACTGACACTCCAGAACAGAGAGAGAACAGCAGTAACTCTGTGCTGATGAGCCTAGTGCAGTGCCTGCCCATGACAATACCTACATCAGAGCTGGAGAGAGGAAAAATCTCTCTTACGCTCCTGCAATGGGACCTTTCCCCCTTTTTCACTAACTGAATCACAATTAAATTTTACTGGAGCCAAAGCTGCATTTAAAACCAAAATTCTGTCCTCCTCTGGTCCCTTTCTCTAGCACTGTAGATTAACTTTACGTTGAAGCCATCAAATAAAACTTCAAAATGGTGTGGGACCAGTGACCTACCATTTATCATCAGTTTGCATTTTTTCCATAAAAGCAAATCTCTATGTGCCAGAAATAGCTATAGGCATTTGACTCATTAATTTTTGGTTTGAATGAATATTTTTTCTGATCAAAATAAAATGTTATTTCTAAGTTATCCACAAAAAAAAAAAAAATTAAAAATTAAAGTCTTTTCAAAAACAAAGCAGACTCAATCTTTTAGAGTAGAGATTATAAATTAAGGCTGTTACTTCCTTTTTCTATTAAGTTATTTAGGCAATTAAATCTATTCTGAAAAGGGGTTTTTCTCCTATAAAACTAATATTTCTGTCCCTCAAAATAATAATAACAGAGTCGAGTAATTCATTCCAGAAAGATAACTAAAATTTTTCTCTGCCTTACAATCCTTTTGCTTTTGACCTATAGATCAAATTAGGATGATGCTTCTAGTTAATACACCTAGCTCTGGAAGGCAAAACGTGTTGACAGCAGCTTAAAAGCAGTTTCAAACAATGAATTATCCAGGATCCTTGCTTAAAATCCCTCAGAAAAATCTCTTACTATCTGACCTGTAAGTTTTCAAGGTCTGTTCCTGAAACTGGCCTCCAGCTGATGTTGGGTTGGCACTCGCAGTGCAAACGGTACAGTGCCCCCCTGTTCTGTAGGTGATGCTGTCCGGGGAGATTCCTGGCACCTGTACAACACCCTCGAGTTGCTGAATGTTATGTTTTTCCAAATTATCTGTTGGTTCATTAAAACACAGTGAAAAATTCTGTAGTTTTAAAAAGTCAATAGGGGCAGCTGTAGCGGCATGATTTTTCTTGGATGGAGTGAAACTGTTGGGACCCAGACCCATATCTAGACCTTTCACCAGTAAAATATCAGTAAGGCTTTGCTGATTTCTTGCAGTTGAGAGACCTTCTGCACATTTTTGAAGGGCCTCAAACTACTCTAATTGAATACTTCTCACACTGATACACATAGGCTATGCTTTGCACAATGGGGTCAATAGGTATTTTCCCACCATTTGCAAAATGTCCACATATGACAGAAGCTGCAGCATGTGAAGCACCTTGTGTGGATCATATCCTTAGCTCAGAGAAATTTGGCATAGGTCCCTTGACTGCATAAATGTAAAGTCAACTTACACCAGCTGTGTGTCTGGGTCTAGGATTTGATTTATCCTTTGGGCCCTTAGCCTAGGTGAAAACTCCCATGCATGTATATATTTGAATGTGCAGTTGACACGGAAAGAGAAAATATATTTAAAAGCAATAATTAGAAGTACGTTAGAAAGACACAGGATCATTCCTAGTTATTTTTAGAGAGCTTAGGACAAATTTCTGACACCCTAACCACCTGTGAGGGCAGTGCTCACTCCTTTCAGTTAGAAAGGCTCCCACTTGGTCTTCATCTTTACAGCCAAAGATTTCAAGGACACAGCTTGTTGCTTAATTCATTTGATCCTATTGGCTCGCTGTCAACTAAAGTGTCAATCCTGTATTTGTAACGTCATAAACTTCCAAGTATGATGTTGTAAACTGAGGACCATGACTTTGACTTAAGGGCAGGAGCAGATGGCCAGGGCACTTACTTACGAGCTGGTTTTCAGGAAGAAAGACCTTGCAATCATAATACTAAAAAGTTACTTCATTGGAAAATAAGGCAAGAAATCATTCTACTGAAGTGCCCCTACTGTTTCTTCAAACCTTCCTGAAAAAAACATAATTGATTTCTAAGATCTGTGCGAGACTGCATATTTATTGCGCTGAATGAAATATGGATTGCATGAATTCTGCTGGTGTGACATTCAACCCACTCGAATATTATGAGTTTGACAGTTTGACTCTAACTCAGTTTATTTCCCACTTGAGAGACTGGAAAGGAACAGATGGGGATGTGAGAACGACCAGGGAGGGGAAGAGCGTGCAGCAGCTTGTGCTGCCGGGCCCTGGTGTGAGCGCACCTCCCCGCAGCTAGTCAGGGGTTGTGACCGCCATCCAGAAGTGGTTTTCCAGACATTATTAAAGCTGCAGAAGCACATGCAACTCCTAAAGCAGCCCCAGAAGGTAAGAGAAGGTCTGCTGAGTATGAGCTGTGCCAAATTTAGCACTGGAAGGGAAAAGGTGATAGAGGTCAGCTTTACAGGTCTTGTAGGATGTTGGCTGTCTCAACTGATCGTCACTGCCGTCGGGCATGTCCCTACATTAGTGCTGAGTTAATATACAACCAGCTGCATCATCACAATATTTACTCCACTGGTTTGAACACTTCCCCCCCCCTCTCGCTCCCCGCCCCTGTTAACAGCATCTCTCTTTTTTACTTTTTGTGTGTTTTCAGGTCTTTTGTCTACTTACCACATTTTGTGTCCTTATTACATATACTGCTTAGTCATATATTTACTGAAAATTAATGAAGAAGACTTGGCATGTTCCAGAGTCAAAATACTTTGCAAACATTAACTAATTAATAATGTATCCCTTATTTTCAGGCATGGTAGCATGCTTGAATGCCGAGTGAAATTCTGCTAAATCATTGTCTCCCTGCATGTCCCCTGCTCTTTTGCTAACCCATTACATGGTTCAAGAGTCTGATTATTGAGTTTGGCTATAGACAGCAAGTCTGATTCAAACTTCTGATAAGCACATGATTTCCGAAATGCCTCTATAATCCAGACCAGGCTTCTAAACAAAGCTCAATGTGACACATAGCTGTGTCTGAGTGCATGAGGTTTGATCTTAAAATAAGCTGAATATCTTTTACCTGACGAAATATAACCACCGTTTTAAGAAGGTCTGGCCCCAGATGGCAAAGGCTTTGCCTGGGAATCAGAGAGGTTTTACTATTTTGTTGTATATTCCAGTGGAGACCCTGAACTGAGAGCACTCCCTATGCCAACAGGGATACTGCAGTAGCGCCAGCCCTGCGTGATGCAGCAGCTTGGGCCAGGGCTGTGCATTTAACTCCTTGCCAGCCAAGAGGACTCTGACTGTTGCTCTCAAGACAGAAAACCAACACACAAATCTTATAATTAACACCAGCTATGCCCATGCTTTATAGAGCCTTGTAACAGGTTTGGTTCAAAGGTGTTTGTTTTCATGGCAGAGTTTACAGAGGCTGCACCTTTATTTATCCCAGGACACCCTTATAAATGTTTGAGTGCAAGGCTCAGTTACTGCAATTCCCTCATAGCAGGAGTTTGCCATAACTCAGCTGGTTCACGAGGCTTGCTCACAGATCCGACAGCTTGAGCGATATTGCTCCCACCTTGCTTTCCCTGATTTTTGCCAGCATTTGTATCACATTCCCCTTTCTGTTTACCCTCTCCCTGCTGCCTTGGTATGATACAAACTGTCGTCTTGAAAGAAGCACACGGTGTTGCAGAGTACTTTAGGAAAATGTCCCTTTGTGAAACTTTGAACAGATAAAGTAATCTGCAAATCCCAAAGCCTTTTCAAGGTTTTGCATATTTTGGGAGGGAGGGAGGGAGGGATTGTGGGGGTTACAGTTTTGGTTTTGCTTTACAAGTGTGGTAAGAGCGCACTGGGTCTAGACAATGTGTGGTATTAGACCAAGAGCACTGAACAGTTCTTTCATTCTGGTACCACAGCCAAATGAGACGACTTGTAAGGATTCACTTCCCAGAATGAGTGATGCCCTTCTAGGATGTACCATCCACTTACCCAAAAAGAACAAAAGGCACAGTATGTACATATTTGTGGGTAACTTTACCGAGGAAGGAACAACTAGTCTCTCTCTTCTTGGGAGGCTTATCTGAATTCAGTACACCAGTTCTTCTGAATGTGCGATGTTTGCAGTTCAGTCACAAATTTTTCTCTACATTTTCCACCTCACTTGAGTGTTCCAAAGCCTAATATGAGAGCAAGCGGTGTGCTTTTTCTGGTCTGCAGAAGCCAGTATGCCCTACTTTTCACTTTCCTTAGAAAAGAAAATTTTTTCTTCAGAGAATATTCTATAGCAATGCAACAAATCCTCCAGCCCGCTGTTTTATAGAATTCTGTACTCCCAAGGTCAATTGATTAATATTCTATAATAATAATAATAATCAAACTTTGGATTAACTCTTGCCATTCCTGAAACCACTATAGAGCTTGTACAGGATGGTGGCTGTACTGATATATTCATTGTTTTCTTCATTCTTCAGGTTATACGAAGTATACAGGAGTGAGCCCAACACCACTAGAATCTAGATAACAAAATTAGGGGATTTTTTTAAGAGATTTTTGAAGATAATTTAAGAGGACTGCCATGGCATCTAGGCACTGATACAGAAACAACAGCTCTTCTGTGTTGTGCAGAAATTAAACCGCCTGCCTAGGAACTTATTGCTTCTAGGACTCCCAGACTAGTCCTTATAAATAGCAAACTTGTAAATAGTTTGACAGCCTTCAGGGACTGCTGACCTTGAATTCCCTTTCTATGAGTACATCCAAGATCGTGCAAGCAATCCATGTTAAGCAACACTTATATTTATAAAACTTATAGAAATGAATAATGTAGCAGACCTGGCTTGGAAGCAGCTACTGTTTTGACTGTTTTCCTGTTCCATGGTTGTACTACAGGGATGAAGGAAAATCCAGCCATTAGTCCATCCTTGCCCTTAAGGAGCATCACTCCTATGATTAGCTTAATGCTTTTTGTTTGTAATCCATTCAACCCCCCCAGGCCTCCTAATCCAGTTCTCACTCCCATGCTACATGTAAAAATAGGCAGAATAGCCCATAGTGAAGCAATTTTTCAGTATTATGCCCAGCCCCAGCTTTTGGATCTATTTGTTCCAGATCCTTGGAGCTGTTTGTCTACCCTAAATGTCAAAGAAGCAGACTCCCATGAACACTCCTGTCTTTGGGGATTCCCAGCTGCCGCTCAGACATCCGCAGGCGAGGAGGGAGGAATGATTCAGAGAAAGGCTCGCAACTGAGGTGTGTTTCCTCGATTTAAAGGGAACATAACGCAGAGCAACTCCCTGTTTTTTGGAGGTTTTTTTTGACATGTGTCAGGAACTGGAGCAGAGACCAGAAAAGCTGGGCTTCTGAGCTCATGCTGACATCTGTGTCTCTTTCCAAACTCACATTGAGTATTTCTCAGTTACTGACTTGAAAAAAACCCCAAGTAAATACAAAGCCACATTTCCACCCCACTTGTTAATTCTGATTGTTGACATACTTTATGTGTTTCTCTTTACATTAAATATTGTTATCAAGGCACTGGTGTCAACAGGGACATTTCCATTCAATAAAACTGTGGATTTGTAGTGGCAAGGAATTTAGTAATTTCTTTTATGGGTGCTGTTAAATGAGAAGTACTACATTTGTCTGTTGTGTCAACTGAGCACTGAACTGCTCTGGTGAGATACTTAATACTATTTCTTCAGGCTAACTTTGCAAATGTAGCTTAATAGGAAAATGCATAACATTATTATTAATTTAAAATAGAAATTACATATGTTCATCTTGGACTTGCATTTAAATTTTGTTTAATATCTCTCTACCTAATTAAGGGCATCTTTGCCTATCTTTATAGTTGATTGATAAAAGAATAATGTCAGGGAGGTAATTTAAAGTAGTAGAGTTGAAATATACTTGTTTGTAAAATTGAAAGAGATGCACTGATTAGGAGGAAAACTGAAATTTGCAATGTGTCCTGAGCTCTTCTGGTTTTAAGAACCCTGATTACAGAACTAATGCCTCCAGATTAAACTCAGTGTTTAAATTGATGCATACAGAAATAGGTTTGCACTGCATTGCTTGGGCCTATTGAGTTCAGGCCACTTTGGGGGGTTTACAATAAAGAAACACATTTGGGGTGGAAGGCACCAGGTCACCAGAGTAGCGCTCTGATTTCCATGCAGGGCTCCCATCCCCCAGCTGCTCAGACTGCGTGGTACAGCAGCTCCCGTGCAGCCCAAGCAACTGGATTTCCTTTTCATGGAAACCAGGGAATGGGCTTCCAGACCTAAGCTGAAACATACAACTGGATACACTTGGGAATTGCTGACAGGCTCCTCAGTTCAGTTATCAGCCATTCAGGACTGGTACTCTACTCCAAATCACTATGATTATGTTACAACAGCAGAACACAAAATGGGTAAAGAAGAATAAATCCTCACCAAAATAGCTTCTCCAAGGACAGAGCACTACTGAGTACCAAAGAATATAAAGCCCCAGCTTACGGCTGAAAAGTATTTTGCCCAGTCATAGAACTGCAGTCTTGTAGGAACAAAGGTAAGTATAGGGGAAAACAGTGCTTTAAAAAGCTGCTTAAATGCAGTAGAACTTCACATAGTCAGTCTGTAAAGCCATAATTTATTTTGCACCCATGTTTCAGTGGCACTTTGCTTCAGAGGTGCAAGCAGTATAGGGAAGAACAGAATTTACCAGCCTAGGTGCAGCCTAGAACATTAAGACATTTTCTGAGACCTTAAAACACAAGAACAGATTCCTTAATTGCCCTGAATTGAATTCATTTGGTTTAACAGAACTTCCTGTCAAGGTCCTCCATCACTCAAGGATGTTTTGTAGAGATCCTGAAAAAAGGCAGTTGTTTCATTAACAATTTTGTTTTATTTCACCAAGCAATGCAGAACAGATTGGGACTCTCAGTCCCCATCAGAACAGGGATGGCTGCAGAGTTTATCACTGCCAGTTGCTCACCCTGTCCCTGTCCCACAGGCCACTGCCACTGTCACTAGTCAGCACAGGGGAACAGGCATCCTGTCTGTACCTCTGCCACCAGAGTTCATAGCCCAGCATATTAACGTAAATTACCACTTATGTCATCTTAGTCTGCCAGACTTCAATTTGCACAGCAGGAGTTGTGGTGTGCCCAGCCCATCCCATGGCCTCTGCTGGGAGAAGGGGGCACACAACTAAGACCTTGGTAAAATCCAGCACAGATTCCAACTCAGTCTTATCTTTCTGATTTTTCAGGGACACTTATGTTATACTGCACCATTACACCCACCAGTTATGGGATGCTTTCTGAATGCACCTGCAAAGGTTTGTTGCCAGCCTTGACTTTTAATTAGAGCCGATAGGGAATTTCTACCTGAAAACACTTTTCACTGGTAACTGCTGATGCCCCAAATCTGGAGATTCCTCAAAAAAAGAGTTATAAGCAGGAAAGGGTTAATAAGTCTTCTAAAGAGTAAATATATTTTGAGGTGGAGAGTCCTGGAGGAGGAAGGAGATGTGAATCCGTCAAGTGGGATGGATTGGATGCTCACATTTTTAATTGCTGTGATTCAGAAGGGAGGTGATATTTTATATCACGAAGAGTCTTGCAGCAGAGGAGAGCTGCTGCTAGCCCAAATTCAACATTAATGAAGAGCAGAGGGAAGCACACAAATAACTGTCTGTCTCCTGCAGCGCTTCCCTTTTGATCAGGCCAAACCTCATGGGATGCAGCGCATTTTGTGATGACACTTCTGCTCCACATCTTCCACCTGCAAGAAAGCTCAGCAGCACCCAGAGCCTCCTCACCCTCTAAGCTGATGCACCCACCAGTCTCCCAGGCTCCCTGCATCTCACCACAGGAGCCTCCATTCCTCCAGCATCGGCAGGCACGCTTTGCCATCCCGTCAGCATCACTGCAGACATTTCAATAATGCATGAGCACGGCTTATGCCCTCATTTTTTGCACTTCTTAATCAGATAAAAATTAGATGTTTCTTAGGTATTGCTGTGCATGGGGCTGCCACAACAGTTTGGTCTGTGGTGAGCTTTGCACATAGAAATCTCACTGCGCATTCAGGAGTAGGTGCCGTGACTCTGGAGAGCAGCCTCCCCATTAGGCACAACAAAGCACGTCATTTCCATTCTGAGACTACAGGTAAATCCTTTAATTAAAGAAGTCTTACGTACTTCAGTGGTTCCTTCTGGAACCATGGGATCCTCCTGAGGACACAGATGTCCTGCTCCACTTCTCCTACCCAGTCCTATTCCTGGACCACCTCCTTTTCATTAACGTGAGCATGACAGGGTGGCTCTTGGCTCATTCGCATTCAAGGTCTGACCTGACAATTGGGGGTCGCTCAAGGACACAGCTGCAGTAACTTCTCTGTGCTCTCCCTGGTGACTCCACAGTGGCCAGTATGCAAAAGTTGCACAGATGAAGCAGAGCTCCTGCCCCTCAGGGCTTGTCGTGCCTGCTGTGATTTGCCTCACAGTACATCATTTCCATACAGCTCTCCCCTCTGTTCCCTGCTTTTTGTGCACCCAAAAGCAGGGGTGACACAGCAGACAGGCCCCATGGAGCTCACCTTTTGTGCACCAGGTATGTCCACTTTCACGTGTGCCCAAGCCAAACGTGCAAACAAACAGGGTTTTTAATGAGATCCTGGGAAGAGCTGATGCAGTGGATGTTTGCACAGCTGGTTCTTCATGAGTGGTCCTGAGGGGATACTGAAGCCCCTGCTGGCTACTCGAGGGAGGGGACCTGCCAAGGAAGCCCAGCACTTACCAAGCTCCCTCCCACAGGCTTTGCAGGGCAAGCTGGAGTCATCCTGGGCAATAACTCTCATTCAAGACTCAAAATAGAACTACCCTGTAGATACAAAGCTCCCATAGCATACATATTCAAGAAAAAAAGACAGCAAAGTCTGTGCATTTAGAAAGGAGATTGATTTTTTAATTTTTTTTCCCCCACAAGTTGCATTTGCCACCCTGGTTTTAGAATACCTACAACTAACATTTCTTTTCAAGCAATAGTACAAATGAGGCTGTGAAGGTATTTCAGCTACTATTAAATAATTACATTTTGGTACCACATGAGCTTATACTTTCTTTTCTTTTTCCTTCTATCTCTTTAACACAACTTAGCAATTCTGCTACTCTGCAGATGGCTGTAAAAAGTATTCAGGAAAAAAAACATTTGAGGACTTCTTAACCTTCAAAATACATTCCCCAACATTCTTTTGTAAAACTTTTTCACATGTTTAAATGTATTGGCAGGTCCTGTTAACATTCAAAATCCTACTTAAAACAGTAAAAATATTTTGACATATTTCTGGGAGTAGTCAACCCTGTTAGCTTTCACTTAAAGTGCAATTATTCAGGAATATTATAGATCATTATGTGGCTTTGGGGAAAAATCAGTACGGCTCAAGTGCCCATTAGTGAAAGTGAAATGGTAGTAGGACACCTAGAAAAGCACATGTGGTATTCCCATGAATATCAAATTAATTCATTATGATAGCACTGGTAAAGTGTTAAACTACTTCCTGTTTCATGACACAAGATTTATTTTCCAAGGCTGGAATATAAACACTGACTGGCAAAGTCACAAGAAAGGGTCTGCCATGTAGAGGTTTATGTAAGAGGTGACCATGGGTGTCTATACAGTGGTGCTGGTGGTTGCTCATTCCTTCTGTCTCCTTTTCCCAGTGAGAAAAGCTCCCCTGTGGTGTTTGGATAACAACTTGACAAAGAGCTTTTCCCTTCCCGAATTCTGCCTAGATGCAAGGAATAGCAGCTCTCTGTTTCAAGTAAGACGTCCCCTGTTTGGAGATCAGTGAGGGCACAGCACTGCAATACACAAAAAGAAACATTCCTCAACAGGAGTCAGGGAAGGAGCTCACACATTGCAAAGCACAGTCTGCCTCTCATTCCTGGCCAGCTCGGTGCCCTGAGGACATAACAAGGAGCAGTGATTCCCCTTGCCCACTCCAGAGCAGCCATTGCAGCCACCCCAAGCTATCTGCACACCAACCACCGGAGCAGTTGATCTTCTCCCTCACCCTGGGCTTTACATAAGACACATGCAGCTGCCTCTAGCCTCCTGTGAGCCAGGGGCATTTGATGCAGTCCCATGGCACATCACCACAGCACCTTTGTTGCTTCAGGTCCTCATGAGCCAGGGACTGTTCTTCAAATATGTGGAGTTTCTGACCAGATCTGTTCATATGCCTGACAGTCTGGGAGTGGGCAGAGGTTATGGTACAGTGGAGTGACCAGAACAGTGACATTATGTGGCTTCTCTTTATATTGTGGCATACCTATCCATTACGAGCAGACAAACAAAATGTTTTCTCATCAGTTTCTCACTCATTACTGTTTTGGTTCAGCATCCAGGATGGCAATAGGAAAAATTCACATCTCAAGCCAGTGTGGACTATGTATACACCCAATGGCCATAGCACAGGGAAGAAAGAAAGAAGTCTGGACCTTGACAGGCTACTCTGGGGTGTCACAAGTAGGAGAGAACTGGAAAAGAAAGGACAAGGACCTCCTGCCTTGTCACGGATCTCAGGCTTGATGCTCTGCAATGCCTCCTGCTTCCTGAGAGATGGGAAAAACACAGTGTGCACTTCCTCTCCTCACAAGGTACCTTTGTAACCTTCTGAAGTTTCCCTTGAAAGCTTCAGGCATTATGACCATTAAAACATACTTTCAGTCCCACATCACACAGGCAGGACATGCAGTGATGGTTGTCTCAAAGAATTATGGTTTTTTAGACCTAAGACAGGCATTTGCACTGTGACCATGATCATTACATGAAGGGAGGGATTCTGCAAAATACTTTGACCTCAGAGTGTTATTTGCACAACATGGTGTTCAAAGTTGACCCAATTGCTACTTTTCCGTACTGCTTTAATGAATGCTTTTCAACAACAGATCAACTTTTTGCATTTTTCCTCAAGTTTCCCAATCCTTATTACCCAACTTGTGGTTCTGTTCAGTAAGATAAAAAAATAAAACTAATAATAGTAATTAAAAAAAAAAAAAAAAAAAAAA
>VXBX01007119.1:240000-269051 GCA_013400415.1 Scytalopus superciliaris
GAAAGGAGGGGTTGTTTTTTCTTTTATTTTTTTTTTTTTTTTTTTTTTTTAATAATTTACTAAGAGATCTCCACAGTCTCCAGTTAAAAGCAAACAAGTTATACAGGAAGTTTATTCAGGAAGTGAGTGTCACTCTTCAAGGCACCAGTGATGGAGTTGTCATGGTTCATCTCATTCTCAGGAAAAGGTCTGCAGACTATTCCTCGCCCTGTGTTTCCCCTTCAGTCCACCGCCTTTCATTCAGTGACTCATTTAGCTGTTCATCTACTCCTTTGGGTATTGCCTCCCAGCTGCCAGGGCATTTCACACCTATTACCTGTTGTCACCTCATTTGACATAGATTTAGTCACCCAAAGGGTTCCCCAGGCAATGGACACCCAACTGATTCATCTCTTCCGTGTTGCAATTAAAAGTCTGCCAACCTTGAAGGGGGTTGGGACTGGTTTTTTTTTATGATCTGAGTGTAGTTTCTCCTGCAGGTGCCCAGAGACTTTCCTATGACAGTGGTCTGCAAGCTTAATGTCCTTCTGAGGAAAGTGTTCCCCAACATTATTATATGCTTGGGGCTGGGGGTTAAACCATAAGGGTTTTTTTCTCCATAGAAGTGTAGGAATCAATGCGCAATGGAATTAAACCATGGAGGATGCTTACAAAAATTCAATTACAATCACACCAAAGCCACCTTGTCCCAGACAAATAAAACAGAAGAATTAGGAAATGGAGGAGAAAACAGCTCCAGCCCAAACCAACAGGGCACACATGTTCTCTTTGCACACCAACACAAAGCTCTCACAGGGATCTTTTGGCCAGAACAGTTCTGTGGAGACTGAGACATTGCCTTAAAAACAGATATAGTTCTGAAAAACCCCACATGCTGAAGAAAAATCAAGCACAGGGAGCCACCCATCATTTGTGATTTCTTAAAATAGATCTTATGAGTTGCTGATGTTACTGAAGAAATAGATGCATTTCTATTTCCTCAATAATTTACAAAGGAGTTTTATAAGGTAGTAGAAGGGCATAAGTGTAAAAATATACATATATTTAAGGGAGGATACGATAGAATTCATGTATCTAGATTTTAACAATGAATTCTATATGTTGCCACAGAAGAAGTAAAGTTAAATAAAGCCCCAGTTAGTGGTTACATTGTAGATGCAGTTAAGGACCTTACTGAGGGGAGTCAAAATGGAAAGTATGAGGATGCAGGAGAATGGTGCAAGGAAAGGTCTTGAAATCTACCAATCATTCTCTCTCTTGGCACACAGGTAGGAATGCACAAATGAAATTTGCTGATCACAACGTTAATGTTGAGGTACTGTTAATACAGAGGACTATTAGGATATCACACAGAAAGAAATAAATGACAAATGGAGCAATATAAATTGGATTAAATTCAATTATACCAACTGCAAGGTGACATGCTCAGGGACAAGTAGCAGAAATCTCTTATAAGTTGGGAACTTTCAAGTGGAAACCAGCTGAGTACCCTACAGACTTTGATACAGCTATTCTTTCTGCATAAATACAAAGACATTGTATAACACAATCGTGAAAGACAGAAATGCAGCCAATCCTAGACAGGACTGGGCAGCCACACTTGGAATTCTGAGCATCTGACTGTCCATGTTCAGGAAAGATTATCTCAGATGCAAGAGATATGGACTATGATTGAGGAAAGAGAACAGTCGTGAGTAGATGGGAAATCAAAAGAAAATGTAGAGCAGAGAGTTTCTAGAAAAAGTCAGGCAAAAACTGTACCCACTATTAAACTGGTGATCAATCAGCTTATGAAAAGGATTGCACAATACAATTGCGATGATAAAGGATTTGAGGATTGGATGCTCACAGGAAAATCCCTAAATTTAATCAGCTGAGCAAGAGAAAAAGAGGTCAAAGTGGAGAAAGAACTCACAGAGGTTGCCAAGTAGTTTCTGTGTGGGTCCTCACTCTAAGGAGAAAAGGAAAATACCTATCTTTGGTTTGTGAAGGTGAACTGCTGTCAGAGGAGCGTAAGAAAAAGTGCTGAAACAACTTGACAAATTAAATTGCAATAAATCACTGAGACTGGAGCCTATTCATCTCAAAGTTCTGAAGGAACCAAACAAAATAGCTGAGCTATTAAACATATGTAATTTATCATTAAAAACAGCTACTAGATCAGAGATTTGGAGGGGATCCAGCAGTACTCCAGATCTATAATTTAAATAGGTACCCTGGGCAAGCCTAAGAAACATTACTATGGTCCTGACACGACTGGCTTGGGGGGGAGGAACCACGTCAGCAGCAACGACAGGGTTTCCAAAGGGCTGCCATGGGAAGCCCCTCCTGTGAACCACAGCACCCAGGAAGGGTAAAGTATTTATCTAGCTCGGTTTTGGGGCTGTGTTGTTTTGAAATACACTAAATCAAAGCTGCACAGGAAGAAATCTCCATTGCAGAGATGACAAGATCCTGGAGTCAGCCCATAGCCTCCTGCAGCTACATGCTAGGCAAGGTGCTCTGTAGACATCAATGCATGTGTTTTCCTTGTATATCAACTTCAACAAGCCTCTCACCATTAAAGGATTGGGTTGTTTTTTGGTGGTTTTTTTTTTTTTTTTTTTTTTTTTGGGGGGGATGTTGGTGGTGGCGTTGCTTTAATGCAGTTCCTTTTATGGATCAGCATCCCATTACGCAAAATGTTGTATACACAGAAAGGACAAGGGAATATTATCCAATTATCCACCAGAGACACAAGAAGCCTGGGCAGGTAGAGGGGTGACTACAAGAAAAAAGCAGCACAGATCAGGAGGATGAACAGACAACCCTGTGTACACACAGCCAGCTTTTCCTGGAGCTGCTAAAGGCAGGCTGGAGGAGAGCACTGCAGCTGCACCCTGGGGCATCACGTGTGAGGGGCCCCAGGGTGCAAAGCTGTACCACACTTATTTGGAAGTTGAGCATCCTGTAAATGAAGGGTGGTAGGACTGGCCAGCAGACAGCAATAATCTTGCTAAGATCAGTGTCCATCACCTTATTTTTGGTTCAGCAGTAGTACCGTTCTGAACTGCAGATTTTCCATCCTTTCTGGTTTTTGTTTTAAACATTTCCTGAGAGAGGAGCAAACAACATGTAACAGATCTGAGCCTAATAACAAGAGGTTTGGTTTTCCAGTTCATTTTCACACATCATTTAAGAGCAGTTAATGGAGCATAAGGTAAAAACTACTGTTTTATACACTCTTGCATGCTAAAGAATGGAATACAGCACCATGGAAAATAGTGCTATATTCTGATGATTTGTATATTATAAACATTTGAACATATGCAATTTATCATTAAATTAAATAGTTTCATGGGCATACCTAGTTTCATGGGCAGGTTATAACTCTTCTGCTTTTACTGGTGAACTCATAAAAATAGTCTTATCTTAGTCCAGGTTTTAGACATTTATTCCACTTTTTTCTTTTTCTTTCTTTTTTTTTTTTTTAATATATACACTGCCTCAGACACCTGTTATGCAAGACAGGTACATTTAAATAATGTCAGAGAGGTATGTTAAGTGGCACATGCTTTACAGTAAACTCAACCTTTAGAATTTAAATACAGGACTAGACTTTAAATAAATGTATTCTGAAGCTTATCCTGAATCCTTTCTGCAAGAATTGTATTGGACTGAATGCAAAGTAAGGACTGCTAATAAAAAGCCTGACTTTATCTTTCAAGTGTTGGTAATTCCAGAGCTCTTGCCCAAAAAGAAATATTGAAGAAGAAGTGGGGTTGATGAAAAGCCTAACTGATCTAAGTGCACCACACTTGCACATTCATGATGATACTTAAATGCCTGGAAATCCAAAAGAGAGCATAATATTTAAAATACTCTCATATAATTGTATCCTGGACCAACAGCTGGGGAAATGGGCTGAAAGTCAGAAATATGTCCTTGTAGCTGCCACCGGTCCATTTTCTAAACTCCAGAGGAAATGCAGGTATTGACTGCAAAACTCCGCCATGGTCCCATCAGCCAAGAGCAATAAAAAACCCAAAAACTATTCATCCAGCTTGAGTCACAAACCCCAGAGCACAGGCATGGTGATGACAACAAAAGCCTGTATCTGTCCCTGTCAGTAGTATCCCTGGGGGAATAGGGTCACCGAGGGAAATGGTGTGGCTGTGCCATGAGGATGTCTTCTTTCACCAGCATAGGATGCATCCCCATGGCAGGTACTGCCAAGGCATCCATCCCAGCAGCCCAAAAGCACACTGCTATCCCAGGCAGGTCCTCTGCCATCACACCTCGCCACACCTCTCTACCCCTCACATGCCAGGTTGTCCCTTCCCTTCACTCCTGGGTACCAGCTGTATTGATAGATACAGAATGTTAATCTCCCATATTGAGACTCTCGTACTGGAAGTTTCTGGCATCTCTGGGGGCTTCCAGAAACTGCCTTAGCAGACATAACCTCTAGAAGCCCTAAAAGAATGGAGCAAGGGAAAAGCTTTCCATTTGCAATTTGATTAGCTTTGTAATGCAACATTTCACAGTACTGCCCTCACCAAAAAAGGCACAAGGCAAAAGTAAAGATTAAGAATTACAACTGCACTTTGGGAGATGGGAGATTAAATAAGCACCTTTTCTAGCTCTAACAGGATCATAGAGTTAATCTGAAAAATGTTATTTTTTCATATTAAGAAAAAGAGTAAAAAATTAAGACTCTTTTATTACAGCTTGAAAGACCCCCAACAACCCATGAAGGTAAACCATCATTTTAAATGTAAATGTAAATGAAATGTTTGCTGCTCTAGTGCATCAATGAACTTTTGCTTGAAAGAGAATTCCTCCCCTGACTGCAAGTTCTGTGGTGCTGATAATTCCTGATGCACAGACATGTAAGATTCATTGACCTATTTAAATGCATTTCCCTGTTAAGAGGCCTGATTACCAAGGACTGGCCAAACTAGTCCCACTCTGTATCTCAATTCGACATCTTCACTCCAGTGTGATTCATTACTATATGATAAGGATGCCAGGAAGTAGCAAACACACAAAGTGGGGAGGGAACCCAAGCGGGAAATATCTGACATTCAGAGAGGGTGCTTGAAGCTGACAGTGAATGCAAATGAACAGCCAGTTTGGACCATTTCCTGCTTATGCTAAAAAAAGTGTTGCTTTATCACAAATGGACCCGGTTTAAATCCAAGACAAGAGGAGTGCATTAGCACGGTTAAAGAATACACCTAAAATCCCATTTGCTTTAAAAAATATTGGGCTATTTTGGAAGCAGGTCAGAAGACAAGCCTGTTGTAACTGACTCAGTTATAATTATAGCACAGATCAGGCCCTGACTCCACTGTAATTGTATAGCATGACAGGCTCATGCATGAACGAAGAGTAGGAGTCTTGGCTAGAGCAAGAAAAATACTAATATCACGAACATAACAGTGAAAATCATAATTACAGATACGCCCCTGCAACTCAGGGATGCAGCAGGCATGGACTGATTCCTGGTGACCTGGGAAAGACTGACTCAGCTCTGTGCTGCAGCACAGGGAAGCAGCCAGGCTTTGACCACTATGTTTTGCCAGAAGGGGGAACAATTGGTGGGGTGGATATTCCTAGTGGGTCATTGCCAGCAGATGGTGACGCAGGGGCACATCTCTTACTTTACCGTGATGCAATGACCCCTGAAGATGTGCAAGTGCCTGCCTCCCAGAAAAAACCCAAAGCACCAGCAACAGGGTACCTTCTTTGCTCCTGCAACATGTGGGAGAGGCAAGTGGTTCCAGTGGATCATGCTCAGGTTATGCTAGACATCACCATCCTCCACACACTCTGCTCCCCTACCTGTCCCTTCAGCAGCACAAAAAGGTGCACCTTTCCCTCAACTAGCCATCACACACATTCATCAGCCACCTCTGCAATGCAAAAGGTGACCTACAGCCAAGACACAAGATAGACAGCCAGTGGTGATACTGTTTTCCCTGTTAACAAGTGCCATCTAGCACTTTGATGCCTCAGGGTTTGATTCAAAGCAATCAGAGCACCAAGAAGAAAGCAGATGCAGAGAGACACCAAGAGCAGGTATCTTCAACATCTCACCTCCTGGATGTCCTTGGCACCAAGGACCAGGCAGCAGGGAGGTAGGGAATAGCTTCCCCAGTGCACATTCTCCTGTTACACCTTTCCTTTAGGATTTGGTGATGATATCAAGTGCCTTTTATAGAGTGAGGCAGTAGTTAAGCACTTTGATGGGCTTCAAGGTTCCCCCTTCACAAGTTCAGGGGCCTTCTCAGGTTTATGGATTCACATCTGACCTTTTCTGCTTCCCAGAACAGCATCCTCTAATCACTAAGCTCTAGGCTACAGAGATAAAGTGGGTCCTTCCCCACCCTTCCAGTGCTGTGTGGAAGATATGGTCTTTATATCCCTCCAAAAATCAGTGAGAAAGAGAGACAGACATGATTATCCATTTTACATTAAACAGTTACTGAAGTTGACATTTGAGCATACAACAAAAAACCAACAGATGGATATTGGCAGATGGAGGAGCATGAAGAAACAATGAGACATCTTCAACCACTCTTCTCTGCTTCTGAAACATGTTATTGTTTTCCCTACCGTCTCCCTTGACCCCAGCCCCATTTTCAAGAGCCACTCCATATGCTTCCTTTCTTTGTCTCCATATGTCTTAAACATTAAAAAAATAATAATTAAAAAAAAAAATTAAAGAAAACCAAAATACCACTTCTTCTGGCCCTACTAATTCTCTTTCCCACTGTAAAATCTGGTTTCTGCTCCCTCTTGTCCATAGAAATGGTTTATGGCATTACCAGGAAAGTCACCAGCAAGCTCATCCTCCCTTCCGTTTTAGGGTGACTGTGCACCCTCCCTTCCTGAAAGCCACCTGTTCTCCAGCTTTCAGAAATGCCATATGCTTCTTGTTTTCCTCCATTCCCATGTCATGACACACTTCCACATCTTCCAACTACCCTTTACAAACTCAGCAATTTAACTTCTTCATTTCCGCTCTGCTTTGCTCACAGCTTGCCTTTACCTCGCCAGCTAAACTTCCTCAATATGCCTCTGCAGAAGGAAAACCACATGCCAACAAACTGTGAAACTCAAGCACTTCAATTAAAGTTCCTTCTCTTCCTTGTTGCTTGTTAAGTCTGTGTCCTCTTTTTTTGACTTACTGTTTCTCACCCAACTTTTTCCACTGTCATTCAGTCTTACAATTTACACAATGGCATTTTCTCCATTATCTCCAACAAACAAATATGCTAGTGCTTCTAAAGTTATAGATAAGCGATACATTTTCTTTTGGCTCCTTATATTTTACCTAAGCTGATTTCTATCTTACTTTTCACTTGGATCAAATCCCATTCTTCTTCAAGTTCTTTTGATGACCTTCTTATTAAATTTAGGCTTTCCCCCCTTGCTTTTATGGACATGCACATCTCCATGTTTTTTTATGTCTCCTTCTAGTACACTTCATCTGCAGAAACACTTAATTTGCCATTTCCAAAGATCCTGTCCTGTCTTTTCTTTCCCTATTCTTGGTACTAATCCACTGGCCCAATCTAACTAATTTTTGTTGGCTCTTCTTTGGAAAGAGCTATAAATCCTACCTTCCCTGCTCTCAGTATTAGAAATTACTAATAAAGATTAATGGAGGCATTAGCCAGATGCAAGCAAACCTCTCTGCCTTTTAACTTATATTTCATTGTTTATTTGAAAATTTTATTTATGATTATAAGCTGTGATAAGACCTTTGCCTCTTCTGATCTACCTCTAAGTATCTGGCATGTTTTGAGATGTGTATAAATTACACTCAAAATGTCATAAAATTGAACTAATGTTTAAAGCTTTGCAAAATTCATCTCCACCAAATTCTTGTGTCTGAATTCAGTGCTTCATTTGGAGCCTGGCATGCAATATAATTACAGTGGAAGGTGAAATAAAGAAGAGTAGTATGAACATTTCACATACCTGCTATTCGCCATCTGTTCTTCTCTGTGATAGAATGATACAGTTCTCTTTACAGAGGAGTGTTTGACTTTATGGAAAAGGGAGAATTGCACTTTTTATTATACTGCAGAAATATTTTTATTTTATTTTTAAGTACCAAATAAAACAAACTTACTATCTCTCAGTGGACTGTGATGATATATTAGATGACTTCTAACTTCAGAAGCCATAAATTAGTATGCCATTACCAGAAAATCATAGTACTGCCTAACAGGATCATGAGGCACCAACAATGATATCCTCCCTCACCTTTTGGAGATTTTTTATATTTAATCTTTACTATGGGCCCTAAACTGTGAAGCCACACGCACTGGAAGCTATCCTAAAAATGTCCTAAGGTTCTCACATAGAATCACAGAACGGTTTTGGGTTGGAAGGGACCTTACAGATCATCTTGGGCAGGGACACCTTTTACTAGACCAGGTTGCTCAGGGCCCCGTTCAGCCTGGCCTGGAACACTCCCAGGGACGGGGCATCCACAGCTTCTCTGCACAACCTGTTCCAGTCCTTCACCACCCTCACAGTAAAAAATTTCTTCCTAATACCAAATCTAAGCCTGCTCTCTTTCACTTTACAGCTATTAACCCTTGTCACCACATGCCCTTGTAAAAAGTCCCTCTCCAGCTCTCTTGTATCCTCCATCAGGTACTGGAAGGGGCTCTAAGATCTCCCTGATGCCTTTCCTTCTCCAGACCGAACAAGCCCAACGTTCTCAGCCTGTCTTTATTGTAGAGGTGTTCCAGCTCTCTGATCAACTTTTGGCCTCCTGCAAACTTGCTGCCTTCCAGTCTACATCCTCCTTGTATTGGGGGACCAGAGCTGGACACAGAGCTGGGGTCTGAACAGTAAAGGTATGTATCATTTAAAAAAAAAGTGCCATTGTAATATTTGCAATCATTTCATGAACATTTGTAAAACAGAGTGAAAGCATGGGTATGGGCATCTTAATGGAGTGGCACCTGGGTTGGGTCATGGTGAGGAATGTGCTTTATCTCACAATGTGCATCCCATACCCCTGCTTGCCTTAATACAGGAGTGAATAATTGGTGGTGTGAAAACTGGATGCAGATGTCATTTCTCCTGCCTTTTCAGAGTGAATTCCCACCTGGGGCACAGCCCCTTCTTTGCTCCTACCTCCGCCACCCGCTTTCTGGGAAGTGAGGCTGCCTCAGCAGCAATCCCACCCCAGAGCGCCCCGCCAGCCTGGGCTTTCTACTCCTTTTTTTAAGGACTTTTTAATGCCCTCCGTGATATCCCGGGCAGGGGAAGGGTTAACTTTTCCGCCCCAGACAGTCCCCTGCTGATCCGGTAATGAGTAAGCAATGCAGCTGAATGTCAATAGCTCGGTGTGAACTCGGGTAACCCAGCTGAGCCCTGCGCTGGGGAGGGCAGGGGGGGCTGGCGGAGGTAATCAGCTTGACCCCCCCGACCTTCCCATCCCCGTCCCCGTCCCCATCCCCATCCCGCCCGGGTCCGGCGTGTGACTGCTACGTGCTGCTTGCCCGAGTGCGAAAGGCTTTTATAACAACTGGGTCTGAGTCAGCTGTTGGAGGTAATATAATATACCTTAGTCAATAGCTCAGTGTTGCACAACATACGATGTGGCAGTTCCTTTCTAACTTGGGGAGCCACCCAGTCTTTTTAGGATTTCCAGGAAGAGCTGCGGCATCTGACCTTCAACTGTTATTAAAAGAAATCAAAGATTGTGTAACAGTCTGTCAGAGCTTTGCATTTCTTAGCGGAGTTATGTTTCGGTAAATGCCTCCACATTTCTGAGCTTCACAGGTTCTTTATTCCTTTACTTGTTTATCCTCTGGTAAGCATTTATTAATAGAGAGACTTATTCCTTTACTGTACTTGTTTATCTTTCAGGGGTTTTGTTTTGTTTTTCAATTTAGAAGCAGAAGGGTCTCCCACGCATTTCACATTTCTATCTGCGGGTGAAGTCACTGCATGGCTTTGATAGCAACCTTCCAGCTGTCCATTTCCACCCTGGAATCCCTCTCTTCGGCTGATTTTCTGCATTATCACCATAGTTTTTGACTAAGACTATTAATCCACCTGTCCCTCTGTGAAAGCAGCTAGATTGGTTTGAGTAAAAGGGGAGTAAGATGGTATGAACTGTAAGTCTGCTATTAATCCTGTTAATAAGGGATTAAAGTGAAGCCTTGTGAGTAGGAAAGGCTGATTTGATTGTTTGGGACTATAACTTAGCTCTCCATTATGAAAGCAATGTTTGCCGTGCATCACATTTTGTCATTTGCATATTTGGTCTCTGAGGAAATCAAGGTTAAATATAGCAAGGAGATTCTGCTGGCTTAAACTGGTAGCACAACTGTGCTCTTTCAGCCTAACAGTGCCTCGGATAGCAGCAAAAGAAGGAACCCTGCCTGGTCTTGCCTGGTAGTAACTGCATCCTATAATACGACTTATATTGTCAGCTTATGCTTTGCCTCTGACCTTTACGTGCACTTTGCTTATGTACCAGATAGGCTGCATGCCTTATTTTAGAAGGAAAGAAGCAACAGAGGAACTGGACTAAAATAAATATCTTGCCACTGCTATTTTCAGTAAAAGGCTTACAAAAGCAACAGCAGCAGAAAGCTGAACAGCACCATATATTCCCTGGGTGAGGCTATAGCATACAGCAACATCAATCTCATTAAAAGAAAAAAAAAAAGGTTGATACTGTCTCTGTCTTAGAGCTTAGCATTCTGCTTCCTCCTCAGCCTTAGGAGAAGGTCTATAAATTATTAATACTAACATCAGTGTGAGACAACAGATGGTAAAGATTACTTGGAAAAAGTCTTCACATTAACATATTACGGCCCTAGTTTCACAGCACGTTGGGACTGTTTCCTGCTGCTGCCAGCCAACCTGGCCCTGGGAGAAACCTCCCAGCAGAGGGGAATCCTTGGGCAGCAGCAGAAAGGTCCTGCCCTGGTTCAGCTGCACAGATATGGCCACCCGGCTGCCACCGCAGAGAGGGGCGGTCGTGTGTCACAGTCCCCTTCTGACACCACACCACCCCGTGGGGCTCCTGGCATCTGCTACGCCAGGGATGAGGCCAAGAAAGAATGAAATTGGGGGTAGAAAAACCTTCAGGTAGCTGAAAAATGTATTCACTTCTGAGGTGCTTTCAGTTGGGATCAGATGTGTTGTGTGCTCTGAAAAATAAGAAAGATCCATCTCTCAGTTTTGAACTGTTCTTGTGCTGGGAGTGATATTGGAACCAAAGTAATCATTGATATATATGTGCATTATCCAAATGTTGAAGTATTTCAATATTCCCTAGAACACTTCAGCTTACTTCAGGTTTACAAATGTAAACTGATATCAAGCAAGTCATTGAGAAATTTCTTACAAGAGCATAAGTGCATTGCATTGTCTTTCTAGCTAGCAGTTGTTACAGCAGAATAAGTATTTTCCCTTGTTTTGGAGTTACCTCCTGTGACCCTCCATTCTGCTCACACCATTTTTGAAGATAACTCAGAATCTCTGATGCTGAAGGAACTTTTCCAGCTTTTTAAGGGACTTACACAAGAGACATTTACTCATGGCCCTTTAGTTCTGCAAGTTCATATGCCACATGAGCGTTTCACTCTGACTAAATCATGACTTAAAAGCATAGTTCTTATGTTCCTACATCCTCTAGGTGTCATGGAAAATTTTCCACAAAGGCTAAATAATGAAAAATTAAGCAAGGGCTATCATTCTCAGACTTGGAGCAGTGGGCCCAAGCGTGGTTCTGTGAAATGAGCAAGAACCAGCTCTTCATTTATCACTGGAACTTTCTGCTCTTAAGAGATGGACAGTATGTGGGTGAGGGCATGGAGCAATTGCCAGCAAATGCCTTCAACAGCATTGCTTCATTGCCATTTTCATAAGAAGTACCAAAGCCTTGGCTAAGCAGCCTGTGATTCTTACCTCATTATTTTCATAAACTAGTAATATCTGTTTTACTAAACAAATATGATTATCCCCTTCATGTTTGTGTTGTGTTGCCCTGCAGAATCCCATGTTGCCCTGGCTCTTGCTAGTCTTCTTTAAGGGAAAATGTCTATGTTTGCACACCTGCCAATCCAACACCCTCACACTGAAACTGTTGCTTAGATCCTGGTGGCACGGTGTGGCATCCAGACTTCCCCTGCAGGGACCTCTGGCTTCATGATGACTTGGAAAGTTGGGTGCTCTGCAGACACTTGCTCTTGATGTACAATTTAGCCATTTACCACAATCGTGAGATGCCACTCTGGATTCACAGAATCACAGAATATCCTAAGTTGGGAGGGACCCACAAGGACCATCGAGTTCAACTCCTGCCCGTATGCAGGGCACCCCAACAGTCCCACGATGTGCCTGAGAGCACTGTCCAAATGCTTCTTGAACTCAGACAGGCTTGGTGCTCTGACCACTTCCCTGGGGAACCTGTTCCAGTGCTCAACCACCCTCTGGGTGGAAAAACGTTTCCTGATATCCAACATAAACCTCCCCCAACTCAGCTCCAGCCATTTCCTTGCACCCTGTCACTGATCAGTCAGCCCTGGAAATTTCCTGATGTGGGAACGAGGTGCTGGAGGACCTGTTTGAAGGTGCCTGATGTTCCAGAGTGATATAATGTTGATTTCTGACTTTGATTATTATTTTTCTTTAATCATTTAACAATATGGCCAACAAGTTCTTGGAACTAAGGCCAGGTTAATCAGGTCTTCTACTTAATATTTTAGAATTATTTTTCCCCTCTAAAATTTCCACTTATTATTACAGTGCATGATTCTGGTTTATAAAAGAATTCCCCAAGGATGCAGTCCTAGGGCCACTGAATGTTCAGGCAACATTAGGTTAAGGTTAGCAGGGAAAGCATTCAGGGAACAGTATGAATGTCATGGAAAAGGGTTCATATGTTAGCATCTGGTATTTCACGATCACCTCTACCTAAAAACAGCTACACTGGCACAGATTTGCATTTGCCTGTGGACAGCTAACAAGTGTTTACAGACTCTGGATTACAATGGTCACAATCTGTTATGTCACAAATAATCTTGTTTCCAAGTGCTGAATGTGGGTAATTTGTAATCTGCTTTCTGTGAGCAAATATACCCCTAATAACTTCTTTTTGTTGGCTGATTTTACAGGGACTTGGGAATCAAGGTCTCATTTGTCAGCTGCATTGTGGCACAACAACCCAGGGGGAGGGCATAGGGCTGCTCCACAGCTGCCTCCCCAGCCTAACTCAGTGCCATTTGGGGTTCTGGGGGAGAGTTGTTGCTAAGATTTCAAGCAGGAGGTGCAGGTAAGAGGGATTGTGGGTTAATATTTGTCTCCTGGATGAATTTCCAGACTCTTCACCTCATTGCTGGTACCGGAGAGGGTGATATCACAGGGCCCTGGAGGCAGAGGTGGCAACTCTCTGCTTTCATCAGAGCCAGTTCCCTGGAAGGGTTGCTAAAGTTCCTCGAGGTCAAAGGAGAAAAGCAACAAGACATGCGTAAAAAAAACCCAGTGATAAGATACGTGTAAAAGCAAGTTTACATGCAGGAGTACAGGCTGTCCTGCATTTGTTCTGCCTGTTTGCTGAGCTGCTACTGAGCAGGCAAGCTCAAATTCAGAGCCATGGAACACGCTTAGCCCATGTAGATCCATCCATCCTCCCTCAGGTCCTATCCTCAAACAGCAAGACGTTCTCACCTCTTCAAATTATGAAATGCAATCCTAGTGAAGTGATCTTTTGGACTGATGTGGATCAGTTGGCTTGAAGGAAATCAGTGATGAAGAATCAGGGATGCCTTTTTGGCACAGACAGTGAAGTATTAGGGGTGGAAAGATGATAGGAAGATTTGGCATCTTGGAAATACATAGGAATGAAATAATTTCCAGACTATTGTAAGTATGGAATCAACATGGTTCAAAAGTGCCAGTACCATCTCTGTCCAAAATAGCAGTACAAGTGTAGCTCTGCACGTCATGCTGCATGGACAATATGAACATTCAAATTCTGATATGCACCACATTTTGTATGAAGGTCAGCGTGTGACCTGTGCAAAATAAAAATGCAATTAAATTACTAATTTAATTAAAGATAGGTTTGAAAGCATTCAAACAAACCTAACTGAAGGTGTTGGTATGTCTAAAGGAGTGTGTGGGGGAAACAAACACACAGAAAAAAAGTCAATTAAGATTCCTGGGAAGGGAGGGAAAGGGCTTGTTGCTCTGCAGAGGGACGAAATGCTGAAGGGAAGAGCAGACCTTACGAGGTAATGAGAGTGCTAAATGGCAAAGTCTGGGCTGGGAGAGGGGTAGATCTTCAAAGGAGGAATGTGCACAACTAGGATCCTAAGATGCCTTTACATGTGTCCTTAGCAAACTCCAAGATGAAAGGATCTGCACTCAAAGGACCTGCTCTTCTGTTGCCTTTCACCTTCTGAGCTTATTTGTATCTATGCAAAGGGTATGTAAATTGCCAGGGCTCCAGTTCAGTGGCTGTTGTTTGGCTCTATAGGATGAACCAGCCCATATGCTGGGTTCTGAATACTCGTGGACTCTCATGTCCTGCCACATGCTGCTGATGGTGCCCTCTGTGGCAGTTCTGGTAAGGGGGGTGAATCTTCTTTAGCATTTTGGATGGAGTATCCATAACAGAGCGACTACAATTGTAAGTGGGATGAGAGATGAGAACACTGACAGATCTTTGCTTTGGTTTGTTGGTTCCTCTGCCAAAGTCTGTGGTGCAGTGATGATGGTTCTGTCCTTTTGCCTACCACCTCCCCATCATGCTGAAGCAGCAGGGGTGATGTCCATGGGGAAGGGCAGCTCCCCACCCTGTGTGGGCAGCAGAGTTGCTGCTGTGCTTGTGATCTCCATAGTAACAGTCTTCCTGCCAGTGAAAGAGGCTGGGAGTGTGTGGGAATTGGGCAGAGGTGGGAGAGAGGAAGGGTGTGTTGTGGGATCCCAGACCAGAGGGCAGGGAGGGAGAGGAAAAAGGTCTCTCCACACCAAGGGTAGTGCCATCAGTATAGTTACCAGGAGAGCATGGAAGCTGTGTAGGGGAAAACACTGAAAGATCAGGAACTGACAGGACTCTACAGCAGAATGTGTAGTGCACATTTTTTTGTCATTTTGCTTGTGGGATTGTTAATTATGAGGCTGTAGAAATGCTTGGGGATGCCTTTATTTAGATAGTGTGCTTCAGGATTCACTGCAGTTAAGCCTCAATTACTCCAATGGTATTAAGGGGTCCTGTGTGGGTTTTGCAAAATTCATTTACATCTACTTTAAAACCCCTTTGCACAGACTGAGCAAATGATAACAGAAACTATGGGGGGGTGGGGAGGGGGATGAGGAATAGAAAGGAGGAAAGCTTGATCTCAAAAAGAAAAGAGCTTCACATTTGTGGTCCATTATAGCCAAAGGCACAATCACCTAATCTGCCTCCTAAGGGTAGCCCTAAATATCAGTGTAGGCAAGTCCCTGGACAGTTGCCAGTGTCTCAGGGCAGATAACATCAGCACAACTTGAGAAGAGGTCTCCTGTCTAGCCTGCGTTTTAATATACTATTAAAATAAAATGAGACAGCAATTAGTTTCTCTTCAGCTATTCCACAGCATAACTTCATCGGTCAATTAGTATGAATAAATAAATATAGGTCTTGAATTATTAAAGTGCAAATACAAGAAGCATCTGCATTTAATATTTCACTGTTCCTTCTCCTTGCTCTTTTGCTTTGCTTGGAATTTTGACTCAGTTGGTAATACAGGAATGCTATTGTCTGTTCTTAACTCTTTCCAAACTTTTAATTCTTCCTTAGAATAATTTTCTTACTCCAATAACACTTTTTATCTTGGCTCAAGACATAAAGGTTGGATTATCAGAGGATATACGTTCACAGAGCAACAGTCAAGCCTCTGGGAGCAACAGGGAGGTCAGTGGTTTAAAAAAAGAAAAAAGAAATCAGGACATTTAAGTGCTTCACTATGGCCTTACTAACTTTAGGTTCTCACTTACTAAATCCCTCAGAGAACCATAGAATGCTTTGGCTTGGAAGGGACCATGAAGATCATTTAGTTCCAACCCCCCTGCCATGGGGGGTTGGCCTTAATCTTTTTCTGCATGGGCTACAGAAGAGTAAACAATGTCTGATTATCCCACCAGTTAATCCCTTTTCCTAGTAAGAGAGGCAGAAACAGGGGTTGATCAGGGTTAGGACATCTTCTGTTTGTGTCTGAAGACCTGTATTTACTTGGGGCAGAGAGGGCTATTCTGACAGATCTGCTTAGGAAACTGGAGTGCCACTGGCTGTAGGAACTGCCTAGGACCTTCGGCATCAGGAACAAGGCTCCATGTGCTGTGTCTTTCCCAAATTTTATATGAATATGTGATCAACAAAGATCAGTCTTTAGCTGCTGCATGGGGAAAAAGTTGGTCCTGCCAAAAAAGAAAGCCTCATTATAATTTTAAACTTTGGTCTTTTCAATAGATCTCCAAGAAGGCAAATCAGAACATTTTCTGACTTGTTTATTCACGAATGAGCATTGACCTCTTTGGTCACAGGTGCTGATTTTTTACAGAAATGAGTCATTGCAGTTCTGTACTAAAATGTATGGATGTCAGATCACGTGTTCTCTGTGGGAAATGGCCAAAGAAAACATTAAATAATAGTAACATGTTTAACATTCTGTTGATGGGAATGTCAATGCATATAAAAGGAGGAAGAAGTGCAACTTTCAGTCAATAAGCTTGAGGAAGCCTGAATCGAGGTATTTCTCTCCCTCCTGAGATACACCTGCCTTCTGACCCCTGGTTTTGATTCTGGACAAAATTCTCCTGGTAATGACATTCTTATATGTGAGAATGGAGTGAGTTCTCCAATGGCCTCAGGAATGAAGCAAAGCAATGTCCATGATGTTATTTTGCTTAAGATAGCTATGCCAGGAACTCCAAACTTTGGACTGAGGCAAGCAGTGTAGTGCAATAGGAGCATGTCTGTACAAAACAGGTAGTGCCAAGGAGGCAGTGACATGCTATGTGTGCTGTGAGGGTTCTTGCCTGGAACTAGTTCTAGCAACCTGAACTCCTGCTAGCAGCTGGAGCACCCAGGGTGAGCCTCTGGAATGCATCTTCCAGTTAAACTGTGACTAAAACAAGTCCAGCTCCCTTATTCTGAGACTGCCCCACAGTGTGAAATAATATTCACTAAGTGTAGGTGGTTGGGAGATTTGTTAACCTGAATGAAAACACTAAAACTGATGCATCCTGCTGAAGGCAGCAGATTGCAGCAGCAGCACAACCACCCCCCAAAAAGCCACATGTTGCAGTGTTGCTTGCTTTAAAGCGCAGGGCTGGGAGGCAGCAGCGTGAGGGGAGCCACAGCCCCAGGTCACAAACAGCCATGGTGACCTGCACCTGTTCAGGACAGACTGAGCTCTGCTGCCATCCATCCTGGGGTTTCCCACTCTTCAGTTTTCCATGCTGATGACAAACCTGAGCTGCTTCTGTATATACTTTAAATATATTATTTTCCCCCCTTTGAAGTTGCTTGAGGCACTCTGTGAGCTGAATGCATTCCTTTTAGATTGGCTCACGCTAGTGCATTTTACAATGTTAATTTCAATGAGATTTGTTTTTCTATTTTTGTTTAAATATTGTTTTGCTATTTTCTGGCCTGCTTTTATGTTCTGGTTTCCTATATTGCTAGTGTAAGATCTTTGAAGAGTTAGGATATGTTAATAAAACTTTTCCATATTGTACAGCTTTCAGGTAGAAATCATAAATGGGTCATGGCAGCAGCCAGGGGAGGATGTGACATACAGTCTTGTGGTTATGTCTTACAAGCACTGCTGTCTGATCTGCTCTGGTCTGCAGCATTTTCTCCTCTCTGCTTAGCTACCATGGTGATAGGTGACTTGGACATACCATAAACAGATAAACTAGCAAGGCTTTCACTGAGTCTGAGCATGAGGACAGTGGCTTAGTGCACTCTGGTTTGTGCATGCGTGTGTGGAAACTGCCACTGAAGACCCTTGCCTAGAAAGCCAGTAAGACAAATAGGAGCATATTTCCATTCAGGAGCATATGAAAGCTTCTACTGGGAGGGCTAGAGTTAAGGAACACTGTACTGAATTCTGGTCAGCCTGAAGCAGAGGAGTTTACTTCCTCAGCCCCGTTCCAGCAATCTTTTGCAAACTAGCAAGGCTCCACAAGGATTCAGCTCGGTAGGAAAGTATCCCTCCAAAACAGAGGTGGTGTCTTAGCACTGGTGGTGTTTATGGTCTTGGAGCTCAGATGTGGGCACAAACACCCAGCCCCACTTTCTGCACATGCCCCACAAGTTTTTTAAATCCCCATGAATGAGATGTGTGCCAGACTATGGGAGAGACAAGTGCCTGTCCAAGAGGCCAGGGAAGGATGCTCCCTGTCTTCCTGTTGGGTCACGTAATAACAGAGAGCTTGCTGCTTAAAGCTGCTGCTAGAGCTTGTGCCTTTTTGTGAGACAACCCATGAGGTACAGAACATGTCTGTGAAGAGAAAGTTAGACCAGAGCTAGGACAGGGCAAAGACTGGAAGAATAACATGAACCTGAGACTGAACTCGTGTGTCTGCAGGGTGTAGTCACACCATCATCCCTCACAGTGCTCCTCCACTTGTTCAGGTCAAGTAGAAGGGCTCCTTCCTTGCCAAGGGGCCAAAGGAAACGTGTGTACAGCTGGTGCTCCTGTCCCCAGAGCCATCCTGGTGTGCTGGCAGGAGCATGGCCAGGCGCCCTGCAGAGACCACCTGCTCTGTGATGCCACAGGGCTGGGAGAAGGCTCTGGGAGCCATCCCATGCAGGGTGGTCCCTAACCTGTGAGAGACAAGGCAAGGTGGAGCCTAGAAAAATGGACCACAAAAATAGTACAAAAGACAGAGGGAAGCAAGAAGAGAAAGCTTTTATGAAGAGCAATAGTTCATGCATGGAGGTATGTACAGTTAGATTAGTAAGAGGGAAGAGAAGTACTCATTACACAATGAGTAAAGCAAATGAAAGAAATATGGAAAAACTGGGTTGAAGGAATAAATGCATTAATAAGGAGGGTTGAAATTTTTAATCTATTATATGAGCTGTAAATATGACTTTTCAATAAAGTTAGCTATTATTTTTTTAATGTATTAGATGAGCTCTTAAATATAATTTATTCTGCTCTTTCACATTTAAATCTAAAATTTTCAAAGTAATTCCTAAGGGAGTCGATATGATTTTTTTGTGATCCAATTAAGTTGAATTTGACTGTTCTATATCTGTCAAAATATTCAAAATTATAGCTTTTGCTGTTGTATTGGCCCTTTACAGAACATAAACCCTGCAGGAATGTGGCAGGTGTCATAGAAAGGAGAAAGGAGAAGTACTTACAGAATAAGAATTTGTAGATGATGTCTTCAAAATGGAGGTGAAAATACAGTGTCTACTTCTATGTGCTTATATTTTATATATGTGTATCCATGAAGTGTATATAAAATGCAATTCAAGATGTTTTAGCTAGTGAGATTATGATTTATTAAGCAAACCTCTCCCTTAAAATTAAAAAAAAAAAACCACCCAAGAGGAAGGGAAAAAATATCACCATTATTCAGATGTAACACCTTTTTGTGTTGGAGAGAAGGCATTGAATAGAGCTCAGTGACTAATTTGCTGGCTATTAGTCCTTCATTAGTTTTGCTTCCACTTTGGTTTGATTTATGTGCTACATAGTATGACTTGCTAAACAATTTCTGCAAACAAGTATTTGTTGTAGGAATATAATATTCAAAACTAAAGCTGCAAGTTAAATTACACAGATTAGTTACAGGCTCTGGTTTTGATCGCTGAATTAATAGAAAATGGATTCTGGTTCAAGTACACAAGCCTAGACTACGTTTGAAACAAACAAAAAAAATCCCCAGACTCCCACTTCATTCCTTCTCCTGAAAGGCCCTGTTACTGGAGGAGACTTTTCTGTGTCGATGGGGAGCTCACACACAAGGACAGAGGTGTTCCCAGAGCAGCTGTGTATCGAAACACCAAGTGGCTCTTTGTGTGCACACTGTGCCCTGATCCCAGAAAGCACCTCCATAGGCTGAAGTCTTCCTCACTTTCTGATTCTTTGGTTGACCTGAAACATTTGCAGCAGGGTTGAAACATACATTTATACTCTCTGACATGGCATCTACATACCTGCTGGTTTTGTTGCTAGGACTTTTTCTTTCTTTCTAAATATTGATGTCAAAATAGTAACAGAAAGCTTTGCAACCAATGAGTTTGGGTTTTCCAGGGATCAGCTGATTTAGCCTTGGGTCCTTCAAACACTTTAAGCTGTTGTGCAACCTCATTTAAGTTCATGAAGTTGCCTCATGTTCCTAATTGCTGTGTCTACATGGCCAGGTCTTGAATCCTGTTCTCACCATGCTAGAAGAGATGGTTCTAGCAGTTATAACCTCTTCAAAATATGTTTTTCACAAGGTGGTCTTTTTTCCGTGATGATATGGGGGAAAACCCACATGTAATACTGTTGAATAAAATTGTCATTGCATATTGCAGTGAAAAGTTCTCCCTTGTATGGCAGATCCATATTCAAAATGTGCTAAACTAAGTGTAAATCCAAGTCATCTGATTCTTCTTGTATCAGTTTTGTTGTAACTGATCACCAATATCTCCTGATGTTTGGATAATATCTTTTAATTTTAATTTTAAATGGCTAATGCCTAACTTCCTGTGNTTAAATAATTTGGTATCCAGGTCACTTTTCTGTAACCTTATCTTTTGTCAGTGTTAAGTCAAAACATAGATCTGATGTGAAAATGAGAATAGCTTGGCAAGATTCACAGCAGCATGAAAAGGCTTGGGAGTGGGTAAATGTGAGTCAGAAAGAGAGGTTCACATGAATTTGGGTGGTTTTTCTTCTCCACTGTATGTGACAGAAAGGTGCTACACAACACGGTATTTTTGACAGAGACATAAACTCTCCACCTTCTATCAAAGCTTTCACCAGAAGATGGGAGATAGCTCCTCTTAGCAAAGATGAAATAGACTTAACCAAACAGTGGGTCAAGTCTGTCAACTTCTTGCTTTGGCTCTGTGTCCAGGAAGTCATCTGGGGCACACTTGCTAAGCTAGGAGTGAACAGGCAGTTCCAGCTGGTTTAGTTCTTGTCTGCTGTGGTAATGCATGGAACTGCAGCACAACACTGAAACGTGGAGGGCAGCTGTAGACAGCATGCTAAATCACCAAATCAAATGAAAGAATTAACTCTTGTGGGCACAATAAAGTTCTTTCAAAATGCCAGTAATTTTGGTGCAGTCCAGGTGAGTGCTGCACAGCGCTGTGCTCAGGAGTGCCCATATGTGTCCGCTCACATTAAACAGCCATTCTGGATAAGTGTTTGTGGGGGTGTCATCTGCAGTCAAAGCTAAATTTTTGTTTGGTTGCTGTTTGAAAGCTGTCTTAAGCTTCTCTTGAATGTGGTGCCTCTGAGGTTGCTTTTTTTCATTATTTTTTATATAGACTTCATTTTTTTCATACTATACTAAAAGCACCTCAAGTGCATATGTTCTTCCTTCTGTATCTGTAACCTTTACTGTGCCTGCTACAATAGTCTTCCAGTTTTTCACATGGTTTTCTAACCCGTAGCTGGGTGATATGGTATTGCTGAAATCACCTTTCTTAATAATCCTAAGATTTCTGTTTTGTAAAACCCAGAACATACTCTCTGGTGTTCCAAGTATTAAACTGTTTCAGAAAAAATTGTTCTATGTCTTCAAGAGCCTGCTTGACTCAGCTTATTGCTACATCCCAGATTTTTGTTTCCTTAAGACTTTTTTTTCCCCTGGTCAGTGAGTAAAGCCTTATCTCCATCATTGTTTTTTCATCTCTGTTACCTTTCACATTTGTATTGTATCTATTAAGCTGTCACCATTACCTCACTGTACAGACCTTGAAATTTGGAAGTCACAACTAATTAATATATTAAGAATTGTTTCAACTGCACTCCAGGCTCCAGTCTATCACAGGATTTCTATGTGAGAATAGCTGTGAGTGCACAGATTCTGCCCCATGGATTTCATGGCCCAGAGGTTTTGGCCATTGTGAGCAAATGTACCACTACCGTCCTGGAAAATACAAGCCCCAGCAGAGCTGAATGCATAGTTGTGATCTTCCTTATATCATTTATCTAACTTCTGTATGTTTAAGCATTCAAAATGTGCCTGTCTGCTTGCTCTGGGAGTAGTTTTGAGAAATGGGAAAAATTCTTGTCCTAATCAGGTTTGGTTAAAGGTCTGTGTCCGTCTTGGAAATCACAGCACTGCAACAATAGTGCATGGCAGCTGCACGTGGAATAGGCCACAAAATATAGCAACCTTTAAAGGAAGACAAAGATACGGGTTAGGGGCACAAAAGGTATTAGTGGTGTACTTATACTGGTGGTGAACTTAAATGATGATGCCTTACTAAATGAGGTCATCATCCAACACACCTCCCCCCTCTACACCCGGGAACAAATGCGTGGCTGAATTCTGATGAAATATTTGTCAGTCAGTGGGTGTTTCTTATGTTTACTCCTACAAGTATGGAGGCTAAATCACTTGTGTCAGGATGATATGAGTAAACTGAAGGTCACTTTCAGCATACTTTAGCATGCCTCAGAGGCACTGCTGATAAGGAAAAAGACAAAAGGACAAAAAAACAAAATTAACTTTTAATTTCACACCAAAACTATGGCTGTCAGAAACAGGGATATGAGTGAAATCTCTTGTAACATGCGGCATAGGACTGTATGTTTAACATCTTAATCAGAGACAGAACATGCAACGGTGTGTATGGGTGTGCATCTGTGTAAGTATAAATATATATGGTTCTAAACACATAGCTCAAAAATGTTAGTGATGCACTTTCATATCTAGTTTCAGTTTAAAATCTTTCTGCCCTAAATTAGATGAATACATAAACAAATCAGATATATTAATTTTCTGTTGAGAATGCTTTGGTGATTGCTTACAAAGAAAAGTTATTTACATGCTGATATAAGGCATTACTTAGCATAATGAGCAGTAATTTTTTCATCCTCAAAGGTATTGGGCTCCCTTACATGTTAGACCTAGCTCAGTTACATAGTTGTGCTGCTCTCTGTGATCCCCAGGTGCATATTTGGGGTTTATCTGATTGAGTTTTATGGTGCTGGCATGGAGCCCAGCAGCAGCGTGTGGGTACCAGACAGGCAGCACCCACCACCACCAGCCAGGGAGGCAAATCCAGCTGCACCCCAGAGCCCTCCCTCACTGCTGGGGAAGGTCAGATGGCAAGTACTTTGACCACCCAATGGGTGTTGATAAGCAGCACCCCCACCTGCAACCATCCTTAGTTCAATGGGTGCACAGGGGTGCTTTGTTTGGGTTTTGATAAATGACTAATACATCCCCTGAGGATAACTGATGATCATGTTATATGTTTTTATGGGATAACGTCACCCTTATCCTCTTAAAAGTACATTCATGCAGTTTGGGGTGTCACAATATGAAGAAGACAAGCTCTTAGAGAGGGTCCACAGGACCACCATGAGGATGGTGAGGGGTCTGGAGGGGAAGCTGTATGAGGAGTGGCTGAGGGCACAGGTCTGTTCAGCCTGAAGAAGAGCAGATTGAGGGAAGACCTCACTGCACTCTTCAACATCCCCACGAGGGGAAGAGGAAGGGCAGGTACTGAGCTCTGCTCTCCAGTGACCAGTGACAGGGCCTGAGGGAGTGGCCTGAAGTTGTCTCAGAGGAGGTTTAGGTTGGACATCAGGAAAAGGTTTTTTCACCCAGAGGGTGGTTGGGCACTGGAACAGGCTCCCCAGGGAAGTGGTCACAGCACTAAGCCTGACAGAGTTCAAGAAGTATTTGGACAATGCTCCACAAGGCTTGTGGTGTGATTCTTTGGATGTCCTGTGCAGGGCCAGGAGTTGGACTAGATGATTCTGGTGGGTCCCGTCCAACTCAGCATGTTCTATGATACATGTAGGAGTGAAGAGTCACAAATGGCAATAGTTGTTATTTACCACTAATGACATTGATCTGAGGGTTTAAAAGAAGACTGTAAAGAAAGCTTTCAAAGTCTTAAATATAAAACTTTATGGTTTTTTGGCCTGCGTTTTGGAAAGTCCCTTCTCTTATTTTGAGGTTTACCAAAGAATATGTTTGTATTCAGAGCCCATCTCTCAGGAAAATGGAGACCTGTGTTCATCCAGTGAATAAATAAAGTGGACAGAAAATTAATTCAAGTCTCCCTTGACAGTATTTTGCTTTTGCTTCAGCCTTGATATGGTCCTGAAACCACTTTGCATTTTAGAGCCTCTAGCTTTTTGGTTTCTAGGTTGAAGGCGTTCCTGCCCACAGTAGCAGGGGTTGGAACTAGATGATCTTCAAGGTCCCCTTCCAACCCAAACCATTCTATAATTCTGTGGAGAATCGTGACAAGGAGATGAAGTGCAATGGTGAGATCCATAAGGCAGGATGAAAATAGAATGAGACTTACTGAATTGAGACAGTCAACTTTGTTAACAGTTATTTGAATTCAAACCAGTGACAGGCTGTGAGCCCTACAGTCACTCTAAGTTTTATGATCTTAAATTACGAGCTGTTCAGAAATACATTGTATTTTCTGCTTAAATAGTTTTATGTCTGTTTATGTCTTAATTGAAATGGTATGTAGGCATATGCAAGTACCTTTAGTATGAAGGCCATTATTAAATACTGGTATTTCAAAGGTGTCTTAAAATGCATTTTTATTGCATTACAAGGTAAGTGTTTGCTGAGAATCTCGCCCTTAAAAAATTATGCCTCTAAGGCTTTTGCCTGTAGCAGGTATAGGTTCTGTTTTGTCAGCAACAAATGACACAACTTCCTAGCAATTACAGCAAGATCTTGCATGGCGCTACAGCGAGGTCACCATGCACATGACAGCAGCCTCAGCTTCCCCATGTTTCAAAATGGCACAACCTGATCTTCTGAAGGCTCCCAGTCTGCTCCCACGCAGAGGCCAGGGGCACCTAAACCTTCACCTTTACAAAGCACACATGAGTGGGAGTACTTTGAAGAAGGAGATACCTGCTTTGTCCTGAAATCAAATCTCTGATGCACCAGAGAGAAGGCAGGTCTTTATATAAACCAAATTCTTGAATTCACTCACTTCTTTTAAAAGGCCCATACAGGGAATTAGGGTGGAATGGATGTCAAGAGGTCTGTAGTGCAACCTCCACCGCAAAGTAGAGTCACCTGTGAGACCAGACCATGTTGCTCAAGTGTTTGTCCAGGCAGCTCTTGCAAGCCTTCAGCAATGGAGCCTTCACAACCTCTCTGGATGACTTCCTCCACCACCTGAGTGCCCTCATGGGCAACAAGTGGCTGCTTATATCCAGCCTGAAACTATCCTATTTCAGCTTTAAGCCATAGTGTCCCATCCTGCCATACACTGATGTGAGAGTTTGGCTCCATCTCCTTGATCACTGCCCTGTTGATAAAAGCACATGGACATTGGATCATCTGACAGCCTTGTCTTCCCCAGGCTCCTCTCAGTTCCTCCAGTTATTCACCAGTTAAATCAGACCCCTTTTGCTTTTCCTCCTTTAGTGTGTATTCAGGATCTCTGAGATGGGATACTACGTGTGCTAGCTGAGACAGCTCCCACAGCTCAGTGGTGCAGAGAACTGGGTGTCCTGGCTTGGGAGCAGAAAGTGACATGGGCTGGCTCTGAAGTTTTAAGCTGGAAATCATTGTTCAAAGTAAACAGGGACTGTGTGAACGCAGCACAGGAATACAAGTGCGGGATGTTCAGCACCCTCTGCATGGTTGTGCTCCAGCTGCACAGGAAGGTCCTTTCAGCATGTATCTGATGAAAGGGCCCTGGGAAAGATAGAGTGAGTCTCAGCACCACTTGTTCAAGTCTTGAACTATACCAGACCGCTCCTGAGGTAGAACAGCAAGTGCACAGTGCAATTACTTTAGTTCTAGTATGTATGCAAAACTTTTTCAGTGAGTAATCATTGGCAGGTGCAGTTAATAGAAAATCTGGAAAATTAGAAACCCTGGATTCAACAGAGGAGTCCTTGGGTTCTGTAATTTCTGCAAATATTACAGGTTCCCAGAACATTTTGATTTAATGTCACTTTGATTTCTGTCACTGTTGTTCATTGAAGAAAGGACTCTTTTCCCTCCCTCTCCATTCTCTTTGTTTCTGTGTTGAGTACTGTACTAACAGATATGCTGTTACCCTCTCACCTAAGCCACTGTAATGTCATTAAATTGCTGGCAAACTGTGGAACACAAAAGAAGTCTGTGATTTCCAGGGTGTTTTGTTTTGGTTTGTTTTTGTTTTTTTTTATTTAAAAAGAGAAGGGGTGCTCAGTAAGTTCATTTAGTGGGGAAAAATGCTTCCACAGGGAGTTTCTTAAAAGAGTTCTGGGGAAATCTGCTCAGTGTTCAGGATCTGAAAACGCTGGCAAAAAACCACATGAAAATGAATGGAACTTTAGTCTTTTCTGGCCCTAAAACCTAAAGGAGTTTGTTTTACACTTTTATCTTTCACCCATGGATAGATGAGACCAGACAGCCAATTAGCAATGATGCATCTCTGTTGACCAGACATCATGGGAGAAAGCTATGGCTAGTTTAAAATAGCATAATTCCACTGCCTGCCCTGAGTTTTCCTCTGTTCTGGACAGAGATCCTGCCTAGTTAATGTATGCAATGGAAGTGTGGGCATAATTACACAGAGATGTCCTTTAAAAAAATAAGGCAACCTCAGGAACAGAAACCTTACTGTCTGCAGGCAACAGTTCTGTAAGAATTGGGACTCTTTGCCAGAGTTGTTATGAAATAACATTGGGATCATGGTATTGCTGAATGGTATTTCTTTCATGCCGTGTGGGAGGCATTCCAGCAGAGCCTTCTCTTCCTTATATGCTCTTCAAGGCAACTGTCTCAAAAGAGCAGCTTATAAATTTGGAAAGAAGCAAATCCATGAAGTAACTCCCACTAGATGTTTCAACTGTTCCTTATTTATTTATTTATTAACTCTTTATACACACAGATAAGGACCACAAAGCAATATATCTAATTTTTGCTACAACAAGCTCCATCACAATTTCAATACAAGGATCAGATAATTTGAACTATAAATTTCCCCTAAAATTTCCCCTGAAATCAGTATTTTTAAACATTTGCATTAAGTTAGAGAAATAATATAATTGATTAGCAGATGTTTAAAAGCTGCTGCCTTCCAGCATTCCTCTGATGATCAGTAAGTCAAAATAACAATGGGAATTGCTTGAGTGGAAGACTAACTACAATCATGCATTTAATTTACATCTTAATGCATTGTTGTTGTTTTTCCTGTTCAAGTAAACTTCTTCTCAGGATGCACCTGTATAATGAATTTCCATGGGAATAGGCTTACATGAATTTTTACTTGCTCTGTTATACTTTAGGGGGTCTTCCAGAGATCAGGTTGAGATTAAAACAAATGCTGTCTTGAACACTAGGAGTGAAGTTCTAATGAAGAATTAGGAGTTTAGGGGCCAGGCTTCTCCTTTTATTGATATATCTTTCACCATCCCACTTCTACCTGCAATTGGGGGCTGCAGCAGCAGCATAGAGGCTTTCTGATAGTCTCCAGCACTGGACTAAATATCACCTACAGAAATAAAACACATGATAACCATACCACTCCACATCTAAAATCCCCACTCAACTGGTCTGTACTGTTTGTGAAGTCTGAGGAGAAAAGAGGTGAATATATTTTAAATATGCAAGTGGTGATGACTTCTTTGCCTAACACAGGCTACAGGTCTGACTGACCTTGGCAGCCTGAAAGGGTCATTTTTTGACATGGCTGAACTGTTCTAGAACAATTTATCCAGTGTGCTGGGTACAAACAGTCTTTTCTTCAGTATCAGGCATGCATGTCTTATCTTTCTACCTATTCTTTTTTTAAAGAATCTTAGCTATTGTGAAGCAGGCAAGGAAAAATGCCTTCTCTATTTATATTGTTTGTTCTCCTCGGCCTCTACTATTCTGTCTTGGACAATAACATTTCATGAATGCCTGTTTTTACTCTTTTACTCACTTGGATGATTTTAAGGAACTCTTTTTCTTCCCCAGCACTACAGAACGGGGTCTCAGGGTTTGATTCTGTGCTACTGACATTGATGGGCCATTTACAGTTGATTGAACTGGGTTTAATAAATGTTTAATATTGTCTTATGAATGCAAGGAAATAAAAACAAAAAATCCAAACCCATGAAAAAACCCAGCTTGGCAGTCTTAAAACAGCAGTTCTTGAAAGACAACCAGAGTGAGTGAGAATGCCTAGTAAGAACACTCCCTGCTGCTTTGTTTTTCAAGGGAAATGTTACATTAATACTGTGAAGAGAATGGGTTTTCAGGTATCCAGGATGAAGATTTAGTCAGCTGTGCTTTCTCTTTATGTGGGGGTCTGCAATTACCATAGTGGGTTGTTTGATTTGTGTTTTTGTGGGGGTTGTGGTGGGTTTTTTTCCAATAAAAAGGGCAAAAGATCATGTCAGGTTTTGGTCCAAGATTAAAATCAGTGTTTTCTTCTCTGTGGATTATCAGTGATAGTCTTTGAAACAGATTTACTCACCTGCATTAGTTGTATCCCAGTGTAGACAGTGACAAATGAAAGTGTGTTTACGTGCAAGGTTTTCTTTTTCTAAAGGAAACATTGTGAAGGCACTGCACATGAAGAATATCTCTGGGGAAGAAAAACATGGTTATGAATTTGAAGGAAGAGAATCTACTCTAATACACTTCAAGTCATTCTCCATTGTTCTGATTATTCTCGTTTGGTTTGTTTGGGGTTTTTTCCCTTCCATTTTACTGTTTCAGAGATGGTTTTGGGTGATTCAGAGGCATATTTTTGTTTATTATTTTATTTCATTTAACAGCCATCACACGTTACATTAAAAGAGGTTTTTATGTTCCTTCTTGTTTTCGTGAGTTGTTTTTTTTTTTTTTTTTTGTGGTTTTTTTTTTATTTTTTT
>VXBX01007119.1:269064-305602 GCA_013400415.1 Scytalopus superciliaris
CCTTGTTATTAATTTAAAATTTTATATCTATTCTCTGTGTTAGAGAAATAGAAGATGTAGGTGTTGTAGGCAATATTTTAACCATGACATTTTAGGCCACAATCTAACAACGTGTAGTGCCAATTTTAATAATGATTTTGGTGGAAGACTTCTAATTCCAGTGTAGAGCATGAACTGCTGGAGAAATATACCTGTACAGTCCTATTAGAATGTCCTTGTTTAAAAATCTGGAAAGTAAAGCATAATGCAAATGAAATCAGTTATGTTATGAATAATGTAGGGTATCCATTATTCTTTATAAAAAGTTGCACGTGCTTCTCAAACCTATCTAGATACATTCCTGTTATGTGACCCCCATAGCAATGAGAACTATGGCAAACCAAGAAGGAGAGACCAGAGGAGATTATGTTTTGGAGCGTTAAGCCAAAAATGCATCTAAATTACACCAGTGTGCTCTCACGTCTTCATATTGATGATCTTCTTCCTGAGCTGTAACTCTTCTCTCTGCAGGCAGAGGGGCACAGGGCTTCTCCCTGTCTCTGCTTCACTTCCCATGGCTGGATGTGCTGCTGCAGGGGAGTGGTGTTTCCACTCCACATCCCCAAAGGAGATATGAACTTGTGTTTCTGAGGACAGGGTTTGGCTCACAGAGTCACCACAAGCCTACACCTCTTTATTGTTTCCCAATAAAACAGTCTCTTTGGCTGAGATCCTGAAAGATTTATGCACACACTTAATTCTGTACTCCGAGACTAATCTCACTGGTTTCAGTGGGACCACAAGCAATGTGTACATGTAAATCATCACAGCACTCATTTCTGAAGATCAGTGTAAATAGAAAATAGATTTAAATGTGTATCCGGTTATTCAGCTTCCTTAGTTAAGGTGAGAGGGAAGAAGAAACATTTTTCTCTTGATAATACAGATCTTGAAAATCCTTCTGCAATCAGACATTATTGTAAACTGGTACTGGAAGCTGCTTTTAAATAAATTTTGCTGCAAAATGAAGTTCATCATAAAGGTTTGTAGGTCTTAACTCCTCAGTGACTAGTGGTAGACAACTCAAGAAAAAGTTTACTGACTTTCCTTCTCATTGAGTGTTCTGTCTCTGTCCAGGACAGGGTTAATTTTTGCATTAGCCAGGAAGGGCATGGCCAGGACCGTGAGGTTATTCTACACCACTTGGTGAATACCATTCCTAAACCAGGACACTGAGCCAGGTCGAATTCTACTACCTCCCTCTGTCTTGTCTTGCAGGATCAGATCTTCAGGTTCTTGAGAGAAGGCAATCTTTTCAGTAATCAAATATCCAAGAGGGTTATGTGGGATTAAGGAAAGTATGGCAGGGCTAGCAGTTTTTTCTAAGGTATGTGCCTTCCTGATGAGGATACTCTCTCATGATGTTCTTTACAGTTTGGGATGCTGTCTGAACACCTCAGTCAATCAATTGGATACAGTAATTATTTTTAAAATTTTTTTTTTAATATTTTCATTTCTTCAGTAGGCAGATCCTTCCTTCCCTTAACCAAGTTTCTGTGCCCTGCAAAGAGCCAGAGACTTGATTTTAGCGAAAGCAGACGTGTCAGCATTCAGCAGATCAGATGACCTCAGTGAGAGCCTCCTCAGAGAGAAAGATCTGAGTAGTGGAAACACAAACTGACCAAAGCTGCATGTGATTGGGAGCCCACACAGGCGGTTTGGAGGAGTATTCCTGCGTATGTCAGGGTTATGCTTCGATGTGGACATAAATGCTGTTGTTTTCTAATTATCTGGGGAGAAGAGGGATTTTCATAGTGCAAGTGGGGTAGGTGGTAAAACTGAGATAAGGAGAACTAAATAGCAGATGCCTCGTGTTCCTTTTGACTGCATCGCTGCTTTTCTAAGCATCACTTCACAGTTGGCCTTTAAAACCTCCTCTTCAGAGGGACTAGTATAGAAGATAAGGAAAAGGAGTTTACCAGTACACTAAAGAAGGGTGTAACCTCAGTTTTACCTACTGAAGAGCTTCTGCTCTTGTGGTATAATCCTTCTTTAGATTGAGCCAGACTCTGTTACTTAATTGGGCAAAGCTCCCATTGAGTTGTACTTGATTAACAGCCCTGGAATCTGGCTCTGTGCAGTTGTGATGAGAGATGCCTCAGCATTTCAGCTCAGCCCGCCAACGCTCATCTCCCCAGCTGCTGGTTCCCAGAATTTCCCAGCTACTGTTGGTGTGCGCTATTTGGGGAGGGAAGTTTCTCCTTGGGCAGCTGAAAAATGTTGCAGTAGGCATACAGAAAGGCAAAGGCACAGGCTGGCAAGAGGGAATGAAGGTTAGGCAAATGGCAGAGCAGAAACCTCTCTCCTTTTCTTCTTTCCAACCCATCTGCAGTGCCATTGCCAAGAAAGTTTTTTGTTTGGCTTCTTGATTTTTTTTTCTTTTCTAAATTTTAATGTGATTGGGTTGTTTTTGTGGTTGCTTTTGGGAATTTGGGCAGTGTAAAGGCCATTGGAATTTGGCGTTAATTAAGAACTTTGTCAGTGTGTCTTGATGTTAGCAGTAGATATGGACTGTTTGGCATTTTTTGTTGTTTATTTATTTGCTTTAATGGAGCCAGCAGACCTGCTTGCAAACAGTTTTTAGCATCTTGGGAAGCTAGAGATCCCCAGTGCTGAATCACGGGGCTTTGTAGTAAAGCATGGTCTCTTCTAAGTTACAGCAGGATTAGAAAAGCACTATGCTGAGCATAGACTTACACAGGCTGCCTAAAACTGTATTCTTCAGACAGACTGTGATGCTGATGCTTATTGTACATGGCTTTCTAATGGATTCACTCTTTGAAAATCTGCATGTCAGACATACAGCCGTACCGTGCTGTTGCTTCATTGTTACCATATGCAGAAAATAGTCCAGAACAAATACTCTGCTGTACTTGTCTAATGAGTACTGGCCATGTTTTATTACATGTAAACTCAAATAACACCACTCATCCCCTCAAAAAAAAATAATAAATAGTCAAACTGTATAGACTGGAAAAATTAGCACAGGGCTGTTACTAAACCACCTCAGATGCCCCATCAGCCTTTGAATTAGAAACAAACAAACAAACAAACAAAAGGCCTGCTGGCTGCCCAGTGTTTAACGAAAGAGGGGCAATTAATGAATTGGGTGTGAATCTACACTGTGATTTTTATGAAAGATTATGGAAAGGGTGTTAAACTTGTGGAATCTGTAACATTTGGCACAGGGTTTACTGGTTTTTAATTTCACATTCTTTGTTCATTCTTAACTATCTTGTGTATGTATAATGAACAGAAGAAACTTCTTGTGTAAGACTTTTGCAGTATCTTCACTTTGTTGTATAAATATGAAAAGATTAAGCAAGAAAATATGAACTCTTTATTATTGGGTTTCTATTACAGAATTATTAATGATATGGCAGATGCAGTGTTTGCATACTATGCTTTATCATTAAAACCTTGCTGCATAATTCCTTAATGGTAACTCCTTTTAAGCTGAGCAGTAACGTGGCTTGAATGAAGACTTTGGGGTTTAGAAATGAGGTGTACACAGGCTTGGGATTCAGAGGAGCTGATGCTCCGTCAGCTCTTCTGTGTTGATGGTGACATGCTCCTGTCATGTTCACTCTCTGTGCTTGAGAATTGCCTTTTGAGAAGCAACAGCATCACACTGGCTGAAATTGCTCTGGGGTCAATATCTTTATCCTTCTTCAGGGAAAGAACATGGATCCTGCCATCCTATCTATGGACCACAACATATTTCCATCTTTTTTGTTTAAAGACCGTAATTCCTATTGCTTGTTCAGCTTCTTTCCAGTCCATAAAGGTGCAATGAGAGGGCATGATAAAGGTGTATGAGCTGTGTAAAAGACTGAACACTAATTCCTGAGACAGAAGTAGATATAAACAATTGGATTTCTAAACACACTTATCTAGTTGCTTTTCTAGGTAGAGTGAGAATATCACTAGGGAAATAATGCTGTTTTGTCTCATTATGAAAAAAATAGCTGATATTTTGACCCAATTATCTGAATTTCTGGAGTTATATACCATCTGAAGAGTGATTTATGAGAAAAGCAAGGAATACTTTTCCTTTGTTTGAAATCAGTCTCCCCAAATATGCAGCTGTTGTACACATGGAGCCAAAAAGAACAGATGTGGGAAGAAGAAACTGGAGAACATAGGAACATATAATAAAATAGATTATCCCATGCCCAGAAACACATATTTCTCACATATGTGCCTGATGCATAGCTTACACCAATTTAGATTACAGTTCTTTATACTCTGGGTGAATGGAAGCCGGTTTGGGTACACTGAGGGATGGTCTGATCTCATCTAGGATACCTCTATTTTTATGTACATACTCCTTTGAAGCTGGTCCCATATCTGAGGCTCTGCAATGTTAAATCAGGAGAAGCAGGATCACCTTAGTGAAGAACCTGCTACCACACCTCAAACACTGCGTGACTCTGCTCTGTGTGTTCTATAACTTACAGTGTCACTTTGTCTGGGACAGTATAAAAAAGAAAGAGAGGGACAGGTAAATTACAGCAGTGCAGCCTCTGGTACTCTGTAGCTTTTATGGGGCTGCTATGCCTGGCTGCAGGGAGGTTCTGTACTCTGCTGCCTTTCATTTTACAGCATCCACTTCACTGCTGAATTTTCAGGAGTGTTACTTTGTTATTGATGCTGTTCATGAATTGCTGTTTTAATTGATGGAGACCGTATGTGGGGAAAAGAACTTCTGATGTGTCTGCGTGTCACTGTCATGGCTTTTTCTCAGTACCTTTCTACAGTAAATTTACTCTTACACTTCTGACAGTGCAGTTGTAGCAACTGAGCTGATTGATTACATGTAGGTTCACACCAGTCTTTCAGAAAGAAAATCCATTTACATTTCTTGGGGAATGTTTGGGTTTTTTCCCCCCCGATTTTTACCAGGAGCTGAAATGACTCTAAGCTTGAATGGTATTAATGCTATTTTATGTATTGAGGTCTAATCTTTGATACACAGGACATCCCTCAAAGCTAATGGGTTCAAGATCTGTCACCATGTAATTAATTCCTCTCTTCATGTTTTCAGGCTGGCAGAATAAAGTATTTAATTAAGGGTATATTTGTGAATCTTCCCTGAGGCTGATTCAGTATAAAACTTAGAACTGACATGCTGTCCAGCTAGTAACTTTTCAACAGGGTCCCTTCCCTTCAGCACAAAGACCTCCTGTTTTGAAGTAATAATTGTCTGTTCCAAATATTTGGCCAAATCAGGTACAGGTGCAAATCAGAGTAACTTCATTGCCTGTAAGAGATTAATGCCCATTCCCATTGTTTGCATAAAGGCAACTTTGTCACAAATTAATAGGAAAGTTATACTTGATTTTATGTGACTGGTGTTGTTTGTTTGTTTGTGTATTTTTTTCTGAATTTAAACCATTTGGCAAAAATTTAAAATGTGTGTGGCACTGGTTTTTTTGGCTGTTTTTTTTCAGTATTAAATTCTATTAAGTCTTCCTGAGCTCTCTGTGGAGAGACTGATTACACTGGTATACTAGAAGAGACGTAGACACAGAACTGTATGCCCTTTCCAAAATAAAATAAAAAATGGTTTTACCTGATTTACCCTGTTGGAACATGTGGTTTTGCTTAAGAAAAAAAACACCAAACCCAAACAACAAAAACATACAAACAAACATCAACCCCCCAAAGCAGAGTACATGAAAAATACTACGACTCAGTGGGAGGCATAATATAGATTTGCTTCATGTAGTAATCCCTTTGATTTCTTTTTCTTTCATGTGTGGTACTATCATTTATAATTCTAGCATTTGTTTGCATGTCTCTAACTATGGTGTTTACTCCCAGGAATTGTTTTGTGATGGCTGATTGCCCTAAATAAAGGATAGTTAGATAACCTCGTCTTTAGTAAAATAGCGTGGGTTTTTTGTTGTTTTTTTTTTTTTCACAGATAAAATGCAATTATTGTTAGAATACAAAAATCAAATATTTTTCTTTACCCAGTAACCTGCAGTGTGAATAAAATGAAATCTGACCTTCTATAATAATTTGTAGCCCAGTATTCACAATCTTCTTGTGAAATGGGATTCTTTTGTTGAAATGCAAACTAAAAATGCATTTTCTTCTGCTTGTTTTTTCCTACTTACAGTATATTCAGAGACCTAGTAGAATAGCATTAATTTGGAGGCTAAAAACCTAACAGAAGACATGGTTCTATTTTACATACCAAAATCTCCACTCGGAATAAAAATTTGGATAGGCTTAAGCAAAGGTGTTGGAAAATGACAAGTGACACCTGCCAGAGATGTGACTACTGTCATCATTTTGACATACATTTCACAATCACTCCCTCTGATATCCTCTATGTATACCAAAGATTGTTCTAAGCCAAATCCCTGATAAAAACATACACAGAGTCCCTGGAAGGCATAAAATCCAAATAGAGATTTTGTTATTGGACCCTTCTCTGATTTCATCAGGTATATGTGTTTTCATTGGAGATTTGTTAAATTATTGTATCAGCCCAGTTACTTTTATATTCCAAAGTTGGTATATTATACTAAAAAAGGTAGTGCTGATACATTGCTAAATGCATCTCTCTGTTTGCCTGGGTATCTCAGGAGTGTAGGAAAAAAAGCAGTGCCACAATGAGCAAAGGTTCCCATAGGTGTGTCCTAAATATGTGAATTTTCTTGTGTCTAGCAAATTTTGCTCAGCAAAAGCATTATCTTTCTTCTGCTCTGCCATCCATACACGTACAAAACTCAATCAGACACGGTATTTTTATGACTGTTGCTGTTCTGTCAAAACCTCATTGAAATTACCCTGGAAAACTGACAGTTATTTTGCAAGACAGACAAATGGATAGAAGGCCCTGCACAGGCAGTTGTGTAAAGTGGCTTCTTCAGGAAGGTGGACAGATAATAAAAACTGACTTGCTTAATTCAAGCTCCTTCGACTGTATGCTGGAGTAGATAACCTGTGCCTCTTTTTGTCACGGAGGGAAGAAGCAAGAGCAGCCCTTTTATCACCAGGTTTGATTTGCTGCAACTCAAAAGTGTTGTCCTGCTTCTAGGAGATCTCAGAATGGATTTTATTCTGCAGTAGTATCAGCTGGAGGGTGATTGATTTGGTTGTGCTTTTTTTCTTCCCTGTTGTGTGAGAGTTGTGATTTCAAAAGATGTTTCTTTTATGGCATTAGCTGAAAGGCTGGGGAAAAAAATAAAAATCAACACTGTGTCCCCTCTTGATCCTTGTCTTCCACCCACCAGTAAGATTCAGGAAAGTTGATTTGATGTGTTTCAGTTTTGACTATGTATTTTTTTCCAAAATGTTAAAATGTCATTGTTGTTGATATCACTCTAGAAATGGGAACTGTAATATTTCATTTGAAACCTCAAACTGTACATATAGTTGAAATTTTGTGAATTAAAATACTCCACAGCTTAAAATGTGGCCAAAATGCTGCCTTCCTGGGCAGATGTCGTGTTCCTTTGGATCCATATTTTCTAGTGACTCATAGGGATCTATAATTATAAATAAATACATATGTATAAATTCTTGGCTGTTCCTGTATTCAGGCTTGGTCAGCCCCTCTCTGAGGAGCATCTGTTTGGAAGTCTAAAGAGAAGTGTGTGTACAGGATAGCTTTCTCTTTTCCTCATTTTCCCACTTTGTTTTCATTTATCTTCCTGTAAGGGAACATCAGAGGCTCATAGAATTGGGGATATTTGAATAAATGAGAGAGACTGACATCACTATGTTTTATTTCAGTAATGACTATCTGCATATAACCTAAAATTTTAGAGTACTAAATGATCAGCTGAGCTAAAAAGATTGCCCAGAGTACCTGTAGGTTGTTTGAAATAGCTTTCTATCCATCATTTATACCCTTAAGCAGTTTTTTTTAAAGTGGAAGTGGCATTGCAAAGATCAGCTTGACAAAAAAACACCACCCCACCCCACCCCAAAAAAAATAATCAAACCAGCAAAAAGCCTATGCATGGAGAAGAGATGACCCTTATCAGAACCTAAGAGTCCCATGGGCAGGGGCACCTTCCACTAGACCAGGTTGCTCAGGACCCCATCCAGCCTGGCCTTGATCACTTCCAGGCATGGGGCATTCACAATTTCTCTGCTCCAGTGCCTCACCACCCTCAGTAAATAATTTATTCTCATATACATATATATATATATATATATATGTATGTATGTATGTATTTCTTCCCCCCACATATCACCCCAGCTGCAAGTGGACACCTATATATCTGTGCTTGAGTGCTAGGAGGNGCTGACAAAACCAGGAGGACAGCATTAAAAGGATATGAAGAAAAAGGAGAAACCCCACCCCATTGAGCCACAGCTGGTAAGCATCTCCCTCCTTCCCAGCAGTGGAGGGGCAAGAGGGGCCGTGGAGGTGGGAGAAGCCACGATGGCTCTGAAGGGCCTCTCATGCCTTGCTGTAGAAATTCCAGCTTTGGGAGCCCTGTCAGAACACACAGAGCTCCAGTCCCAGAGGAAAGACCTAGTATAAATTTCTTTCTTTTTCTTTTGTTCTTCCAACAGCTGCTTTTAGGCTGAGTGCTCTTTTCCCAAGTCAAACTTCTGAGCAACCACAGAGAGCAAATACAGCAGATCTCACATACCAATATTTTTCATCTCAGAAGATCCCACTCGGGTAATGTCATCAAGTGCCTTAGGTTTTGGCATGAAAGCTTTGCCCTCCTAGCACTCAAGCACAGATATATAGGTGTCCACTTGCAGCTGGGGTGATATGTGGGGGGAAGAAATACATACATACATATATATATATATATATATATATATATGTATGTATGTATTTCTTCCCCCCACATATCACCCCAGCTGCAAGTGGACACCTATATATCTGTGCTTGAGTGCTAGGAGGGCAAAGCTTTCATGCCAAAACCTAAGGCACTTGATGACATTACCCGAGTGGGATCTTCTGAGATGAAAAATATTGGTATGTGAGATCTGCTGTATTTGCTCTCTGTGGTTGCTCAGAAGTTTGACTTGGGAAAAGAGCACTCAGCCTAAAAGCAGCTGTTGGAAGAACAAAAGAAAAAGAAAGAAATTTATACTAGGTCTTTCCTCTGGGACTGGAGCTCTGTGTGTTCTGACAGGGCTCCCAAAGCTGAAATTTCTACAGCAAGGCATGAGAGGCCCTTCAGAGCCATCGTGGCTTCTCCCACCTCCACGGCCCCTCTTGCCCCTCCACTGCTGGGAAGGAGGGAGATGCTTACCAGCTGTGGCTCAATGGGGTGGGGTTTCTCCTTTTTCTTCATATCCTTTTAATGCTGTCCTCCTGGTTTTGTCAGCTTGAATTAATCCTGCCTGAATTAATTTCTGCTATAAAACCAAAGAACTGGCTCTGAGAATTTTCAGGGTTTAATTTTTGTCTTTCATGTTTAGAGCACCCACTCAGGTAGCTGTTTCTCTTGGGGGTTCTGACTCATGGCATCTCTGGATCACACTGCTGTCTCTGTTCTGAAGGGCTGGGGAACAGCCAACAACCCTTCAGAGACACACGGGTACTCTCTGAAACTTGTCAGGATGAATAGTCTGTATCCAATGCTTGTGATGGCCTCAGGCAACTCTTGTTGCTTCTGGGCCTTAGAGCTGCTTAAAGATGTTTGCTGGAGCCTCTGGACCAAGCATCAGACAGCAGCTGATCCACTGCAAGGCTGCCATTAATTCAGACCTGTGGAGCTATGTCTGTGTGATGGACTTAGGCAGGCCTGTCTTGCTCAGGGCTAGAGGGACGAGGGTTGTCTGACCAGCAGACACCCTCACAGATACAGCTGAAACTTTTTACTGGAGCAGTTTTTTGGTAACAGCTCATTGATGGTGGCAACTGAAAGGGGGGAGGTCACAACAGAAAAGCTGCTCCTGTCTTGATTCTCCATTAAGTGAAAAATGCTGGTGTGGTAGAGCAGCATTCCTGTATCAGTGAGTGGCTCCCCTGGAACTCTTTCAGACTCTGGATTGCTTGCTGGAAGGAGCTGGCTGAAGAACAGTTAACTCTGTCTGACTGTGACAGTGAGAGCTCCCAATGAGTGTTCTGTGCAACATTGCATCTGGGGCTCTGAGTCTGGTCACCTTCACTACCCTGTTGTGTGCAGGGCCAGTGTGACAACACCAAAACATCCATGACTTCAGAGATTTAAACAGCAGCAGTTAACTCTGGAGGATGAGGAACCACCAAGGTTCTCATCTTGTTGGTTTTGTTTACTCCTAAGGCTTGAGTACTGGAGATGAGTATCACCAGGATCTGCTCTAATCATCTCCTGGAATAACTTTCTTACTGGACCTGAGCCTCACAAATGTTTTCCACTGCATTCCTGTCTTCAGCTGGTTAAAACCCTTCCTGGTCTCCTGTGTGCTAACAGCCTTAGTCACAAACATGCTTTAGACATACAGGCTACAGTATGTGAGTATTGGCTACTGCTGCATGTGTGCCTTTCCTTTTAGGCACACGCAAACTTCTCCTAGGCAGCCAGGGAAGGTTCCCTAAAATGGGGATTATGATGAGAGAAATAAAAAAAATACAGAAAATTTTCATGAAGAGTGCAATACAAGAACTGTCCTAGTTAATGACCTCTCTGAGAAGCTTATCAAGCAAACACTGAAGTCTTTGAACTTGCCCTTAACACAGGCATTGATATTGGGCTCATCAGTGCTGCAGAATTACAGTATACTTCAGGGAATTGTTTATCACTGTGATCCTCAAAAATAGGATGACTGTAATGGTTAGAGGCAAACACCAACCATTTTGTCCTGGCATGGGCTGGGCTTTCAAACACTTTAGAGATGATGAAAGCTATATTCTGTTTTGCTTTCTGGATGTTATCTTGACTGCTATTATCTTTAAGCATCTGGCAAATAATATTGCATTTAGATGGACTAGCTTTGTTTTTTAAATTAAATAAAAACTATTTCCTGCATTTTACTCTGAAATTTTTCATTTTGTATTTCCTCACACTATTTGTGGTACACAGGCGAGGCACATCCAAACTGATGTACCTTGTGGCTTGGTTTCTAATGTATCAATTCCCTTGGGGCCTCTTTCACTCTAGGCTTTTGTGAGTCCTTTACTGACGTGATTATTTCAATAGACAAAGTTGGATTTATTGAGTTGGATTTATTAGAACCCAAAACCATCACTATATTCTGTCTGTAACTGAACAGTAAAAGGAAGAATATTTTACTCTTATAAATTGCTTTTGTTTTCAAAATTTTCTGGAGCTAATTCACTGATCAATGAATCCTTCCACATCTGGAGTACAGAACTGCTGTCAGACAATTTGTTGAAGATGAAACACTGGCGTGCTTAAAGTTCACACTTACATGTTTGGGATGTTGTTGCTGCACACATTGTGACTAGACTACTACCCCATGAAACTGGAAAGGAGAGGAGGAACAAATTACAAGAGGTGGCACTGGGAGAAGCAGTGTCCTGCTCTCTGAAAACAGAGGATTTTATGATGTACCTTCTCCTGTGTGATTAGTCATTTGGAGAACAGCTGTTCACCACGTACCGGGCAGCGCTCCAGCTGTGTGACATTATTGACATGCCCCAATCATCACCAATTTCTGCCTACACTTTGGCTTACATGCTTGAAATGCTCATTTCATCAGCTTTTGGGTCGACAGGAGGCTGGAGCCTGTGTGAAAGTGAGATGAGGGTACTTCTATAACAAACAAGACTTCTCATTTCATGTGTCCTTGTGCAGTTTTCTTGTTTCACTGACATTACGCTTGAGTTAGTAAAGCCAGCAAGGGGCTCCCTCAATTTGGGGATCAAGCTGCAAAATGAAAAGTTTTTTAATTAGCAATTCTGAGTTAAATAATCTTCCACAGATAGAATAAGACCCATATCTGTGGTTTTTGTTTGTTTGGGGTTTTTTTTCCTAAAAGGTAGGTTTTCTGAGTGCTTGATTTCTGCTAAGTGACTGAAGGAGAGATTCCACAGATAATCTAACATTTCTCTGTGGCCTCATGAAATGATATCTATCATCCCTTCCCCCTCCAAGGGGTTTGTATATCATCGGATCTTAGTCAAAGGGGTTTTGGAAGGGTTACAAAAATAACTCTGTTACACTCTCTGAAATGTGACTAACTCACTTGGAAATAAAACCTATGCTACAGAACCATAAGAAACAGATGAGCTATGGCTGTCCCAGATTTTGGATATGCTCTTTGGTCTCTCTTTGCACTTCAAAAGCATTATGTAATTGTCAGAATTAATCAATGAGTTACGCTTACATGGAGAAAGCTAAAAGAGAAAGGTTAGTTGCTTGAGAGCAAAACCAAAAGAAAAGCGATAATCCTTTTCTTCTTAGTCCCACAGTAGATACATTTGATTGTATTGTGGCTTGTTCTCTTCCTTCTTTTTCCAAGGGAGCATGCTGTGTCTCCATCCCTCGTGCTGTGCTCCCACAGGCATCATGGGGCTGGCTGTCCTTGAGCAGGGGTGCTGTGGGTAGACCCTGAACGAGCCACAAGGACCTTGAACCCCTGGCATGGGAGAAGCAACTTAAAATCTTGCAGGGGAAAATGGTGATAAACATTCCACTCCAGCAGCTGGTTGTTCTTTCATTGCTCCCTTGAAAAACAAGGATTAATAAAATAGCAGAAGACTGACATATTAAGGTTTTGGTTTACCTTGTTTTTAAGTATCTCGGCAGGTCAGTAGCTGCTTCTGAGAGTTCCAGTATCAACTGGACAATCAGTGCTCAGAGAAAGGAGCTTTATGTTTCCTTCAGTGTTAAAGGACAAGAGCTACCTGCGTAGCTGGTGAATGTGATTAATTGTTCCTTGTCTGTAGGAGAGGAGTTATGGCCTGCTGGCTTTTCATACTGGCTTGCCTGCCTTGCCTCTCCTACAAGGCAATGGAAAGGAGCAGAGGGATATTGTAGAATTTGTCTGTATGATGCTGATATACAGTGAAGCGCATGAGTATAAATATACTTCTCCTTTTTAAACTAATCTGCATCCATAAATAAGCAGATTACAATAAAGTATGGGGTAAATCTCTTAATTTTTTCACAGAGAATAGCAACCATGAAAAGCAGATCAGCTTCCAAAACTACTGCTTTGCCAAATGCAGCATTTCTATATATATACACCAGCGTGGTCCACCACTGACATCCCAGTAGCAAAGGAATAAAATCTTTGTCTTTTAATGCCAGTGTTTATTCTTTGTTCCCTCAATCAATGCTCAAGACATGACTCTGTTGATGGGCATTCATCAGGTTTTGTTTAGAAGAATTGTTTTTTTGTATTCTCTCTGTGACAGAGACTGGGCAAAGAGCTTCTTGAAACAGTAGAGCTGTAATGTTATTGAAAATCTTAATTTCTTTTTTTTACATTTATTTAAAACTCATGTAAAATGACTGTTAAAAAAAAAAAGAAACTAGTGGGTTTTTATTACTTATTTGAAAAATGAAAGAAAGACCCTTCAAAAGATTCTCATCCTTCTCATCATATGCAATTCATTTTTGCTGCTTATTTAAGCACAGAAAAGTCCCAATTTTTCTATGTAGTAGGTTTCTGGATTATGCCCTGAGATGTCAAGGATGTAGTCCTAGCTGTGCCTATGTCCAGATAATGATTATGATCATAATATTTTTTTATTTTGGGGCTTGGGGAAGACAGGACTGTAGTGAGCCATATTAAAACCAGAGCTGGGCTCCCCATCAGGTCTCCCCCGCTCTGAACTTTTCTCCTGCTCTTCACTTCTACATTATGATAATTTTCTTTTTCTGTGTGTCCTTCTTAGCCTGCTCTCCTGACAGCCCAGCTGGTACTATTCATAATTGGCAGGCCATTCAGGGCTTAGGCAAAAATAGCTATAAATTAAAACACGAATGACTGACCACTCTCTCCCCTGCTTTGCACCTTCTGTAGATACTTCCATGTGTGGAAAATGAGTGGGAAATTATATCATTTTGTTCTAGCAAGGTTTTATGCATGCTTTGCAGGGATGTAAAGGAGCACAGACTCATATTGTGTAGACACAGAGCCAATAGTTTACATGAAGATTGGTGTGCTAGTTCTTGCTTTGGTTCACACTTTCCACTTTTGGTGCATTTCATTAATTTTAATTATTTATAATATTAATAATACATCAATCTTCCTTCTGCTCTGTCCCAGAGGAACCCAATCATGAAAGTTAAAAATTAGGTATGTTATTACTGTATCTGCTAAGCATTAGGAGCCTGATTATTCTAGATAGTGATATCTGGAGACTACACTGATAATTTTAGATAGTGATTCACCTAGAAAATGAATTGAAATTGAAAGAGGGGTGGAGGGTGTCAGGCTATTACAAGCTATATAACAGCAGTTCTGGAAACCTCAATGGTGATTTAATAATGAAAAAGACTCTAAAAGTATTTTAAAAAAAATAAATCAAAGCTTACAATGGTCCCTACCTATAACAAGACTGATTAATAAAATACTTTTGAAATGCTAATTATTAAGATGAAAGGCTAATAATTAGTCTGTGTAATTATTAACCAACTTTCAGAACTGACCTGACAGCCATTTCATGTGTTTTGGAAAGGATGATGGGCAGAGGGAAAAGGCTGCCATAGTGATCCACCCATCCTTATTGCACAGATACGTACTGTGAGGTGGAAACCCACAGCTGGTACTGTAGCTGGGACAGAAAGAAAGTCCGACAGGTAAGTGTGTTTATATTGAATGAATGGAAGACATACTTAGGTTTGACCTGATCTAAATCGCACCCCTCTTCTGAAAAATGAAGAGTTCTGGGAACTTTTTGGCATGGTTTTGGCATCTGTTTTGTTGACTGTGTGGTGTTTAGAGTCTGTTCATAGCTAAAGGGGCAATTCTATTTCTAGCAGGTTTGCAAAGCAGTCCATGTCCAACATTCTGGTCTAGCATTCTGGTCAAAGCCTTCCTAAGTCTACATTTTGGTAGTGCTGTTGTACTAATGGTTTTGCTTAGAGCCAGCATCCAATTTCTCTTAAATGCTTTAGGTCCAGTTGACCCAAGAGAAGGAATTCCTAGCAGGAATTTTCCATTCCTCATGCATCCAGTCATTGTACAAACAAAGAGAAGAACTCAACCCCTGTGAGTAAATTACTGTGTTTGGTGTAAGTGTCTTCAGACTTCAGCAACTACAAGATGTGCAGCCAGACTTCTTTTCATTTTCTCCTCCCCTCTCCCAGGAACTGTTGCTCAGGAAAGAGTTTCTGGGATGAGTTTTGACTAGCTGTTTCTGACTTTGCATATACTTTTTTTTCCTACATGCTTTCTGGCATATTTGTTATATTCATGGGGTAATTGCTGTTCCATACCATATGCAGACCTTGATCTGCCACTAAAGCAGGTCCTGGTTTGAAGGTGGAAGCTTCCTTTTGAAGGTTGCCACAGAGTTCCTATTCTTGCAGAAGATAATAGATTTCAAAGTTGTAAGGAAAGCTGCCAGTGGGATCAGGCTGAATATCACCCTAAGGTACATAGATATCTTCTTTTTTTTCTTTTTTAATTAATTAATACAGACTAAAGCTTCTCAGAACTTGGAACATTAGGTGTATCTTCGAAGTGGATTTGCTGGCAGAAGCTGTGGTGCAGGATCAAAGATGCATAATAGGTTCTTCACGGCATGAACCAGCCTCAAAGAACTGAGAGTCCTTTCCTGAAGAAGAAGTCAATGGTGATTTGTTGTATAATCTGTTTTGAACACCTGTCAGAGCTCTGTTGTGACTCGTTTTATTGAGCAGTGCTTAGTGCATAGCTGACTGACTTACCATACAGTGGAAGGTATATATGCTATGTTTGGGGTATTCTGAAGCAAAAGCCCATTTTAGGATGCAGTTAGCTTCACACAGTTTATTGCAGAAGAGGATAGAATTTGAAAAAGTGTGCTTTTTAGATGGACAAAGAGTTTATGTGTGTTTGACAGTAATTCTCTTTACTTCTTTAAGAGTGTGCTGAGCATGACAATGTTGTGAGACTGCAACAAAGGGCGAAGAAAGAGTGTTTTGCAGCAGCCCATTTTAAAGTTAATGGCTGACTTGGTTCCTTTTGCAGTTTCTGATCCTCGAGAAACAGACTGAGCTTCTCCCCAGTTTTGTGTTCGGAGTGCAAGCACACACTAACATGTTGACAGGCAGGTGTAACCAAGCACACCTTAGGGAAAACCAGAGCAGAGATGTAGAACCTGGAGAGCTGTCACAAAGGAACAAGGGAAGAGATGTGGGAAAATGGATGGACTTGAGGAACTGGAGGAAAATGACTCCTATGTTTTCCTCATTACCACATTCTTCTGCCTTTTATAGGTATTTTAATACGTTGCTCTTGGTCCTGGTGAGCCTGCTGTATTGGCTCCTGTGCTTTTGCTTCCACTGCATGGTAGAAATGCTTGCTGAAACAAGGATGAGGAATGGGGAAACTATGTTCATGTTGTTTGCTAGTGGGAGAATCCCTGATGTGATTCCAAGTGAACCACCTTCTAGACTTCTCAGCCTCCTGCCACACCTGAACTAATTAGCTTCACAGAGATAGTTTTATTTACTGTGAGGAAGTCCCCAGAAGTTGTGCTGTCCATGTAGGAGGAAGAGTTTAAATCATTCCCTGTAACTCCTTTCTCATATCTATCTTCTGTTAGAATTATTGTCATCTTTATTCTCTAGGTAATATTGAGAGCAAACTGATAATTGTAGCTTTCATATGTTGTTGGTACAATCACTTTTTCTAGGTTAAATGATTTACCATGTTTTACCACAGCCTTATAAACAGGAAAAGCCAGCCTAAAGACAGAAGAGAGATACTAATTAGAGAATTATAGAAATACAAATTTAAAGCAGCCACAGTAAGGCAGAGAATTTAAACAAAAGAGCGTCCCTTTTATTACAACCTAAGCCTTAATTATATATCCTAAGTCTTCTATTACATCCTAAGTTTAATTGCAGAAAACAGAGGATGTGAAAACTAAGCCTTCACAGCCATATTTGGCAGAAGCTCTGGAATAAGATTGCCACTAGAGGAGAAAGTAGGAAGTGAGCCCTCGCGAGGAGCATCTCAGAGAGATCAGGATGCTCTAACTTGGCCAAGGGGAGAGGAGGAGAACCTGGAGCTCCTGACACCAAGGAACAGGACAGAAGTTAAGTTGGTGAGTGCAGGCTGCATCTGGATTCCCCTGGAAGTAGCTGAGGGAGAAGCTGATGGTGAAATATGACCTGGTGATATATTTTACTGTTTTGTCATTTAAAAAGATATTTAACTCCAAATTGGTCAGGTGTATTTGTCACAGGATGGCTTAACAGGCTTCCAGATTGTCTGTCAGCTGCCATGAATGGTGTTTTCTTGAGAGTTTGTTTGAGGAAATGTTATTTCAGAGTATGGGTAACATCAGATGCTAATCTTGCAGAAGAAACATTTTTAGTAGATTATGAAAGGGTACAGAATAAAACTCTGTGTTACTTCTCAGTATTTTTAGATGGTAGCAAGATTTCTCTGCTATGTGTGGGCACTCTCTCCTACTGACAGCACCTTCTTGCTTTGTTTTGTTTCTTCCCTTCCTCCCCAAAGTGGTCACTGAGGAGAAACATGTCCTGCCTCAATTAGTGTAGAGGGTTGTGATCGGTCCTGCTAGCTGGTTTTTATTCCAGGGAATCCTGGACTTCATCTGTTTTCCTAGTTTATTTTTCTTTGTCTCCAAATACACTGGATTGTCTAGCTAGTCTAAATTGAGTCTGTCCTTGTGAGTGTGTTCATTAAGTCTGAATAATGAAAGCAACCCTTTTTCCTCTTGGTTTACTACAAACAATACAAAGAAAGCAATAACCTAGATAATCATGAAAGCTTAAACCTAAAAGTAGATTCCTCAAAGCTGCAAGAGTTAGGATGGTTTTGTGTTTGTTTGGTTGAGGGGTTTTTTAGGTTTTTTTGATTTGGTTGGGTTTTGGGGGGGGGTTTGGTGGATTTTTGTTTTTGTTGTGGGAGGGATTTTGTGTGTGTGTATGTTGTCATTGTTTTCTTATGTTGTTGTTTAGGAGGGGTTTTTTTCATAAGAGTATTTTTAATTACATTGTATAAAAGCCTTGGCAGTTTTACCCACGGTTAAAAAGGATGCTAGTGGGCACTTTATACTGAATATTTAATATGTGTCCATACTATCTTAATATTTCAATACTTAATTTACCTGTTTTATCTCTATAGACAGAAAACTGTCCTCTGTTTTCCCTTTTCTTCAAATCAATTGACACACAAGTAGACATACCTCTTCCAACCTGTTTTTAAAAGCATCAGGGCTTTTAAGTTCATGAAAGAATGATACAGCAGTGTCAGGAGCTAAACTTCCCTTTTAGGCTTAGATCACATTCCTCTTCCCTCAGCTGAAGTGCCTCCAGAGGGGAGTTGGAAAACTTTATACCATGAGAAAAAGCTCCTCTGAATGCTTTCCCTCTGTTGCTTCCAATGTAATTTTCGTAGATGTTGTTTATGGTCTCCTTTAGTAGCAGCTTATATGAAGCATGGAATTGCTCAGGGAGAGAGCAGTTAGTCAGAGAGTTGCAAAAGCACTGTGTATGGAAATGGGAGAAGGTCTTTACCTCCATTTAAAGTACTGTGGATTGTCATGGGCTCCATTCCCAGCTGACAGAGGCTCTAGGAAAGGCTCCATGCAACTCCATTCCCAGCTGAGTTCATGGGGCTGGAGGTTTGCTGTCTTTATTCCCAGCTGCCAATCAAGGAAATAGTTTGTCTCCATTGCTGCCAACTATTTACAGACATTCAGAAAGTATAGCTGGATTCTTCACCCACACAGCACTAAAGCTATGGCTTTGGGGTTTTCTGTAGATAAAGAAAATGACAAAGTCTTCTGTGCTTAATGCTATACAATTTTCACACCTGCAGTATAAAATGTATCTGCAGCTGTGGCACCGCACAACCTGGGCTACTGTCGTGTATTCAAAGGCTTCTGCTGTTTTTCTTAATGCATAGTTTTGTCCTAAGTATGGTATTTCTTTGCCAAAAATACTGGGGTGAAGGGACACCCAGCCCTCACCCTGGGAAAGATGTTTAGAGTGAGCTGCTGATCTGTCCTCCTGGACTGGGGGACACAAAGCTGTCTGGCTGACACCTTTGAGGAACAAGAGTGTGTCTCCACATCTCTATCTCCTTTGCATAATCTGTGATATCTGAATTAAGTTTCATGACATATTAACACTTTGAAGCTGAGTTAATATACTGTGTTGTATAATACATTATGTATGACTTGGGCATCAATTGTGCTGGAGCAGCAGCAGCCACAGACTTGAAAATGTCTCTTTCAGTGACAGAAATCCTAAATAATACTGAAACCAAATTCTGTTGGCATAATTTTATTTTGCATTCCGTGTCCCATTACAGCATCTCTTACTTGCAAAACCACTCATGTTCAAGCCATCTAGCTTCCTCTTCTCTCCTCCATGTACTTGTCACAAAGTCCCCGTTCCACATCTTTCATATTACAAATATTCCCATGGTGCCACATGGTTAATTTTAGTTTGTAACATCAGAAGTGTTAGGATTGTGTTAGCTTTGCTGAGCCTGGGCACTATGATGTGAAAAAGAACAATGATGAGCATTAACATTTATAATAATAATATAACAATGTTCTACAAAGAAGAGTAAAAAGCGAAAACAAGCCCCACTCTGTTTTTTCTCGTCTTGTGTATTTGTATTTCATGCTCCCAAACACAGCTAAGTTAGAGCTTGTTTTATCAGAAGTTGTCCTGTAAACTATACATTGGTCTGACATTGGATCCAGTATATATATATAGGCAAATATGCAGTCAGAGGTTTATAGGTCTTAATATAACTCATCTTAAGCCTGATTACTTTGTTTCAAAATTAGACTCTTAGAACATATTAATTATGGACATATCCCCAGACAACATGGCTGTCCATGAGGGATTTCTGCCCTTAACTCTGATTAGTGTTAATAGGAGCTATCCATATAAACTCTTAGAGGACCAAAAGAGAAATAGTGTTCTACTAGCTGTGTTTTTTTGTTTAGGGTGTAGAACAGTGCTGAGGCAATCCAGGAGGGAATTGGTAGAGTGTTTGGTAGTGCCAGCCTGAAACATTTCCTGTATTTACATAAATATTGAAAATATTCCAGTTTACAAGAGCATATAGTGACAGGACAAGGGGCAATGGCTTCAAACTGAAAGAGAGCAGGTTTAGATTGGATATTAGGAAAAATTCTTTCCTGTGAGGGTGGTGAGGCCCTGGCACAGGTTTCCCAGAGAAGCAGTGGATGCCCCACCCCTGGCAGTGTTCAAGGCCAGGCTGGATGGAGCTCTGAGCAACCTGGTCTAGTGAAAGGTGTCCCTGTCCATGGCAGGGCGAGTTGCAACTGGGTGAGTTTTAAGGTCCCTTCCAACCCAGGCCATTCTATGACTGATGAATTCTATATCTGATAAAATCACATCACAATACTATACACAACATTGTACATTTTAAATTTCACACATAAAGTGATACTCCTTTCTGTTTGATTGGGGTTTTTTATTATTGTTGTTTTGGCTTTCTAACCTGAATTAGACATTAGGGAATACCTTTTTTATTTTATTTTTTTTTTGCCCTGGAAGCCTTGGACTGAGGAATGCTACTATTATATAAATAATGTTTACGTGACTGGGTACTGTGTGCACTAATTATTCACTTGTCATTATTCCTCCACCTTGAATTTCTTGGAGAAAAAATAATCTCATTTGGAACTAGCAACAGGAACAATTTCCAGACGAGGGGGGTAGTCTTGTGCTAGAAGCTTGATAAACTTAGAGATTATTGGGCTCGTGTTGTCTGAAACTTCTGGGATCTAGTTTAAGCTAAGCATGCAATAATTAAAAGCTCCTTAGTGATGGAGAATTTACTGCATCTTTTGACAGTTCATCTCAGTAGCTAATTATACTTAAAAACATGCTTTTTATCTCCAGATTGAACTTGCAAATACTGGATTCTGTTGCGTCTCTGCCCACTAATTTAGTCTTAAGAAATATCTTCTTCTTGTCTAGTCCCTTAAAGATTATAATCTTCTCTTTGAAGCAAAATACATTTAGTTCAATGTCTCACTGGAAGGAGTCTTTTTTTCCAGACCTAAATCATTCTTGTTGCTCTTCTCGGCACCCTTTTCACACTTATTTATTTTTATTTATTTATTTTAATTAAAGGTATTGCAGTTTCCCAGAGGCTTGCCTGCTTTGTTCATGGAGATGTTATGATTTGCTTGGCTTCACTCATGTGCATGTCTGCAGCTGTCCTTAGCCAAGCAAATGGTGCAGCTCTTCATCCCTGCCCTCACCGAGGGAGGTCTGACACCCCTGAACTCATGGAAAGAGCAGGCAGGTGTTATCCAGAACCCACCCTAAAGGTTTTATTGTCTGACACCATTCAGAAGCTGTACCCAGAAATAAAGCAGGATCTCTTCCAAATGATCGTGTCTATTCTTAGCAACAGCTAAATCTTATGATCATCATGGTAGACCCGTGTGACGGGAGGGCCGTGTTCCAGGGCAGAGGTGATTCGGGATGCATAACGCCAGCCTTATTGTGGGGGGGGCACCTCAAGGAGGAGAAGGCACAGCTTTCTGGATACACAAAGGGAAATAATAAGGTGTAACATTCTTGCAGTTGTGCCAGCTGCTTTGCAGTCATGGGAGAGCAATCGTAGCCAAAAATGGGAGCAACACAGGTAGTTCTGTCATTTTCTGTCAGTTCGCTCTCTGCAAAGAACGCTAATCAAACTCTAGGATTAGATGAACACCAATGCTGTCAAAGCAGTGCCCTGAAGGTGGGGGGTAAACAAGTAGATTCAAGTAAGAAAAGTCACAGGCTTCTTGCAAGAGACTGCAGGAGCTGACCATCCTCACCTGATAGCTTCCGAGTCCCGCCAGCCCAGCTTCATGCCAGGCAGTGCTTTGAAATCACTTTATTTGATTTATTCTTTACTCTCCTGATTTNGGGGGTGTGTCTTCATATAGAAATAAAAAAAAAAGGGAAGACAAAAAAGCTCACCAGAGAGGCATGGAAGGAAATTTACATTGAAAACATGCTAGTGATGGAAAATAGGCAGAGTGTGAGTGTGATCCCTCTATAATAATAATATCCCTATGGATAATTTCTTTCAAACAGGCTGCAACAAATATTTGTGGTATCTGAAGACACAGAAAATATCCTTCCAAGTGTTTGTTTTATTCTAGTTGCAGATGAAGAGTTGTTCAGGAAATCTTTATTTTCTCAATCTTCTTTTGCCACTCCATATTGTTACGATAACACAGACACAAGAGAGCATTTCCAGGATTTTCCAGTACTTTTCTGTCACTCAGTTGTATTACAGTAAATGCATATGTGCATCTTCAGCTTTTACTTTTGGTACAGAAATGATTAAAGCATCCTATGTGGCCTCTCTCTTGACTTTTCATTTGGTCCTTGTTTATGTAGATTTCTGTTCCAGATCAAAGTTTTTATTAGTGAGGGAAAAGAGACAAACATCTTCTCTACTAATTTGCTGGGCTCTGTGTGTGTTAGCATATTTTATGATGAAATACACAGAAGCCAAGCATTGACACTGCTCCAAAGTAAAACTGGTAGCAAAAAGCTGTACAACCATAAAACTCATGACACTTTTCATAAAGTATGGCTTTTTAGTGTGGATGGGCTGGCACTTTCCTACTATTTCATCTTTTTATCTGATTTATTCAGTAAGGTTCAATGTTGCTGCAGGCCAAATTACTGTAGGTATCATCTCAAGAAGTGTCTCTGCAAAGACAGGCCTCAGAATTTTGCCTGATTTGTGTATTTAGCTCTGGTTACTACAACCAAATCTCTTAGAAGAGAACACACAGCAAATATCCACCACCTTCAGAAGGTACATAAAGTCTAAGTTGATTTTGGTTTTGGTATTTTTAACAGTTAATGCAAACCTATCAATTGGGTGCTGGGGTTTATTTTTGGGGGGGATAGGAAGGTGGGAAAAACCCCTCACACCACGCTTTAAAACCACATTAACAAAGAGCTTTACTCAAGGAGGAGATGTTAATAAGTAATGAAACAAAGGCTCTTTTATAGAGATTAAATGTACATGTGTCTAAGTACAAAGTTCGTGTTGCAAAGTGCAGCTGTTTCTCTGCTCACAGCCCCAAAGCCCCGGGTTCAAAGTCTGCCTGCTTTCCTGTCACAGAGCTGACCGGGGCAAGGTCTGGCCGAAGTTCAGAGTTCAGTGTCTGAGGGCTCGCTGGCTCTGTTGGCCGTGCTCTCTGACACGCTCGGGGTAAGCAAGAGTTGGCTTAAGATTATAAATACAAACAGCAAAAACTTCCCGTGCTCTTTTCTGATGTGTCAGACTTCGTTAAAGGAGGAACTTTTTGGAAGGAGTCGCCAAACTGTTTAAAAGTTGTGATGTGCTGTATAACAGGGCGACCTCACCAAACCCCACTGCAGGAACGCACGGGTGAAATGGTGTGTGTGGGAAATCGCGCCCGTTTGTGTCTCCTTCCTCCTGAGGCTTATTTAAATGAGGAAAAATGAAGTAAAGGAACTAATTCTCTACATCCAAAGAGATGAAGATGAACTCTTAAAAAAAGAAGCAGAAAAGAGAAAAGCTAGTCCATGTGTTTCCTTTGTGTCACAGTAACAGTGTTCCACACCATGGGGGCCAAGAGAAATTAATACGTCTGGATATCCTGCTTTCAGATCCTCCTTTTTCTCCTCCTTCAGAGGCTTTTTCGAAGCTAACCCAAACTTTCTTATTCATAAGGGCTGCAAACCCCACCTGTGCAGCTTTTTTGATTAGCTGTGGTCATATCAAAGGCTGCTGTATCCAAGCACAGACCCTGAGTGAGAATGGAGACTGATGGCTGAGAGCAAAGGCTGGTACAAACACCCTTGGAGGAATTTATATTTCAGGCAATGCTGTAGTGCTGTTACAGACAGAGAAAAGTTTCCTATCTGTTGCCACATCCTTTATCAAGGAAGGGATGGTAAACCATGGGTGGTAAACCAAGTCATCAGTGCTCAGTGCCCACAGCATGCTGCAGGTCTGAGCAGACTGCTGTCATCTCACTTCACTGAAAGGAACATGGATGTTCTGAAAACTTTCTCAGACATCAGAGGTATGCCCCCTTTGTATCACAGTTTCTATATGTCTGAGTTCATTAAATTTAATTATTGAGAGTTACAATTAAAACCAGGACTAAAGGAAGGACTGTAGTAGCCAAAAATATGAGTTCTGGACCAAAAGGTTTGTGTGTTTAGAAATTATGATGATTTTTTTTCTTTCCTGCAAACATTTATAAGTTTGTCAAACACCAGAGGAGCCTTCTTCTGATGAGTTAGTCCTGTGCTTTGGTTATTATTTCAGGTCTAACCTCCCACTTCCGGGCAATGTATTTAAAGAACTAACAGAGACCCTACAGTGAACACTCCAGACCACAGTTTGTAAGGGCTCAGATGGGTGCATGAACTACTTAGTGCTCAAAAAGGGTAAAAGAAAAAAAAAAAAAAAAAAAAAAAAAAAAAAAAAAAAAAAAAAAAAAAACCAACCCAAGGCCCAAAAACCCAAAAAAAACCNAGCCAAGCCAAGGTCCAAAGATCCAAAATAATGCATTATAATGGCTGAGACCTTTCTGGCAGAATGTTGAGTAGTAAAAATAACAGGAAACGCACCTGTGATGTTCCATTCCTATCCTAGACTATGGAAACTCAGGAGTATCAGTCTTTTTTTCTCTTACTCATATGCTGTCTCACTGCAGTGACAGATAAGTCACTGAGACTAGTATTCAGTAGTAATACTGGCAGAGCATATCCATAATTAGTTCATTTGGTCTGCACTGATGCAAATCTCTGACATAGAAGCAATGGTGAGTAACATTTCCTGTTGTCTCCACTGCTGAAGTTCCACCAGAGTCTCTGGCCTCTCTTTATTACGCTGATTATACCTGGCCTTGGAATCTTTGTTTCCTAAGAAACTCTGACTAGTGGCATAACCCTGCCCAGCACTTGAGGCTGCTGAAAGCATATGAAAGGTGGGGAGAAGATGATAAAATTAACAGGTGCAAAACGTGTACATTGCTTAGTGCACTAATAAAAGTCCTTCAGGTGACATAGTACTGTGTTTGATCCTTGGCTTGCCTCATCCAAAAAGATGAGCCCTGTCAGGCTATTACCCATTATGTGGAGTGGGTTTCTTTCATTCTTTTTCTCTTGGCACTGACACATATTAACAATAATATATTTGCAGGGGAATGTGTAAGGGGAGGACAGGGGAGAGTCCCTATAGCCCCATGGTTAGTAAGGTTTCACGGGCTAGGGCAGCAGGCTGAAGTTCAGGTACATAGTCCAAATCGAACAAAACAGGAACTTGGACCAAGTTTGCAAGGTAGCAACTCTTCTGGTTGTTGGCTCTGCTAAAGTAGGTAGGTGAGTATTTGTGTGTCCCTCTTGCCTTCCCCTCCTCCCATTTTCATGACAGTCTTCTGTGCCTGTGTCACCTGGCTTCAGTTGGAAATAGAAGAATAAACAGGAAAATTACTCAAAGGTCAATTCTTGTTTCCATTTTTAAATTTCTTTTCTTTTACTCTCCCTTTTATTATTTTTTTAATTTAATTTTTTTTCTGTCTATATCTGCTATTGTTTCAAATTTATTATTTTCTTTCTTAGCAGACTGCTTGAGAATTATCCCACCTGTTGCCTACCTGAACCAAGAATCAGATCCTAGAGTAGGACTGTGCTGCACTACTTGATTGGAGTTCTACTGGAATCCTAGTATTGGGAGAGACCTAGCAGGCAAGTAAAAGTCAGTTTATTCAAGGTGCTGAGATCCTTAGGAGACAAGTCCTATCACTATCTGTCTTTTCTTTTTTAAAAAAAGGCTGGAAAAAGGTGTATGCATGCAAAAAAGCTTGCAGGTTTTTTTTAATCCTGAAACTAGTATCTTTCCTAAGATACACTAAGAGTATGTGCAGGTGAATTGTTTTCTTCTTAGTTGACACACTCCCCAGTCCGTGTTTTGAACCCCTTCAGGTAAGGCTATCAGAAAAGCCTTCCTCCCATCTAGCTCAGGCAGATTCAGGTGTCTTAAGAAAATACAAGGGGATTTCCTTGGCTGGAATACTGGAAGAAAACAAACTAGAATTGTCCAAAATAGAATTGGCACAGCTGCCCTTGGGCTGGTATTTTTGTTTGCCTCTGATGATTTTTTTGATTTTGCCCTCCTTTTCAGAATTCTGTGTTCTGTGTGTCTTCTCCATTTAGTGTTGTCTACACTGGAGTGGTGGAGTAAGAGGGTGTGTCTGCAGCCATTCTTCTGGGGTAGTATAGGCAAACTTTCCATGACCCCTTGCTCCTTCCCAATGTAGGTTGTGTTCTATCAGCTAGAATGTGCTTGTACAGATACTTAAAATGCTCTGTAAAGCAAATTGACACCTATCATTTGGTGTCATATTTATGCAGTAAAACAGGTTGTGAACTAAGACTTTACATAATTTTTTAAAAAATGTGTTTCAAATAAAACGCAAATGTGTTCTGGGTGAATATTAAAAGCAGAAGAGATCTTTCAGTAGCTCACTACTTAATATGTTGGTAATAATGAAACTAGTACACCTTGGACTAGTGACACAGATTGTTACAAAATTAGAATGAAAGAGTGAATTAAAATGGAGTTATTTTTATACGTCTAACTATATTTGCTATGTAAGGCCTGACAAACTTCTTCAAAAGAGTTGTTCAAACAGCAATGTTATTTCCTCCCATTCAGGTTAAACATTTCACTGGCAAGAACCTCAGGTTTTTGCACTTCAGTCCTAGAGCATGGCCTGTGCTAGGTACAATACTGATTGAAAATACACTTTTCTAAGATTAAAAAATTAGAAAAATCATCACATTTGCCTACAACCTGTTAATTATGATATATTGGAGAAAGGTTTGAGTTGTTATTATGAAAGGATGTTGTTCCTTTTGATCTATCTGTCTGGTAACAGATTTCATATGAAAACACAGATTTGTATTGCTTCTGTGTTAAGTGGAAGGTTCTGCATGATCTCTGTGTAGTCTGAACCTGGGTGCTGGTTTGCCATAGTTAAGGGTGGAGATCAGTAGTTCATTGTGGAGATGCTGGCTTATAGTCAGATCGTGGTAGAAGCTTTTGGTTTACTATCTCAATTCTAAAAAAAAACCAAAAAAACAATCTCAATAAACTTCCACCTACAGTGGGAGCGATTTAAATATTTAATAATGTTGTGGCTGGAAAATGAACGAATGTAGAAGGATCTTCTAGAGTTAAGACAGAACTTATTTCTTGCCAGTGTTACTTTTAGCTTGTTCTTCCTTTCTCTAAGTCACGCTCACACTCTGGGATTGATCCTTTGTTCCTGCTCCTGTTCCCCAAAGCGCTCCCTGCCTGCGTATTAGTATGGACTGTGTAATTTTCATCTGTAGAGAATTTTCTAACTTTTTAGTCATAACTGAAAATTTATGTGCTCAGTTCAGCTCAATGAATTACATGACAAATCTGCAGCAGTGCAGACGCCATCGGGGAGACAGAGAGACTGGCCGTCTGTCTTGCCAAGTATCTCAGCAATCCGAGGACAGAATAAGCTTCCTAATGCGCGGCGTATGTGACAATGAGCTGTGTTGACTTTTTGATATATACGGGTACAAAGTTCCTCTTGGAGATTTTGTTTCCGAATGAGAATTTGACACAGCTGGGTATCAACACTGTGCTCTCATATCTGTCGGAGAGGGATAGGGAGGGGAAAACATTAGGGCATTTCTGTGCGTTATCAGCCGTGCTGGTGGGTGGTGTGAAGACCAAAAAGGAGTGAGTGTACTTCTCACAGCCTTCAAGGTGTGTTTCTGCATGGGAAGGCTGTGTTTGATAATGCAATTTAAATGTTCACTGATGAGCTTTTACTTATTTACATGCATTATATGCTATTTTGATATATTTATTTTTATTTCACAACTTGGTGCTATTTTTTGTGCTGGATATATAACATCACCATGCATTTATTTTCTGTGTTGACAAACAAACTTGCTTCCTTGTAAGCAGATGAATTGTTTATTTTTCAGACAAAATAAGAACATATTCTTTGGAATTATATTATAGCATGATCTGGTCTGGCTGAGAGACTGCTAGGTAGACATTACACAAACAACAGGTGTTCAAATTTATTGCTATGGCTGAAATAGCATTTGCTGAAATATAAATAAAAATCTCTGAGAATGCATGAAAGATTTGAAAATGTGTCCAAAATTTTTATTCATGTCCCATTTTGATAGCTCATTTCACATAATAGTGAAATTGTTTTGGCTTACTTGGTTTCAGAAGAAGTTTAGACAAGATAAAATAATTAGTTGTTTTCTGTTATAAGATGTAATTTTTTGGTTTGTTTTTCCAGGAAAGATCCTTGAATTAAATATAAGCCAACTGATTTTCCATAGATTTAATTTGAACTACAAGTTTTAGGTCAATGAGACTTTGATTTCTTTTTCAAAATACCAAATCAATTTATGTGAGGGATAGAGTGTAAGTTTTAGCTTTAGTCTTCATTTTCTATCTCTAATATGTTTTCTGATGGACTTTTGTACTCTGGAATATTGGTGATGCAGGTCTTGCTCACCTTGACTAGTACCAGTAGTCAGCCACTGGTTGGGCACGTAGTGTAATGAAGCTGGTAAGGACAACAACACACCCATGGAAGAGAGGACAAAACCTGGAATGGCAACTTATCATAGAATCATAGAAAGGCTTGGGTTGGAATGGGCCTTAAAGACCATCTAATTCCAATCCCCATGTCATTATGAAACTGGCCACCCATCTTTCTTGTAATATAATGATGTTGGCAAAATATCTTTAAATCCTACAGTTATTTTACATGTCTCTGTGGAATTCTTGTCTGTAATTGTTGTTAGATTTTGCTTTTCTGTGATTATGTTCCCCTTTTTTTCTTACTTTGCCATTGACTTTTGTGGCAAGGAGTTAATGTAAGACAGTGATTTTGAAAAACACATCCTGTATTTCTTAAGCATCAGCTCAGTGAATCTTCCTTTGAGCTGCAAATCCATTCCAATACTCAGGATTTTAGCCAGGGCCACAGGGCAAAACTCTTCTGTTGCACAAAAAAAAAAACCAACAAAAAACAAAAAAGCCAAAGGACTTTTAATGATCAAGAAGAGATGATAGGACCTTGGCATATGAAAAACCCTGATGTAGTAAATCAAAGCAGACTGTCTTGAGTGTAGTAATATTTCTATGCTAATAAATTAGTGTCAAAAGTGATTTGTCAATAAGATGTAGAATATGCTATGAAGGAAGTCAGACAATATTTTTTTTTCACATAGAAAAATAGGGTGAGGTCATAGCAAAATCCTCAGTGTGATTTTTTTTCCTAAGTAAGATGTGGGTGGTCTAACCCACTGCACTATTTTTGCATATTTAAATTCTTATATACTTAAAATATCCTTATATACCTAAGCAAGATTTAACCATTTGGAAGAGTTCAATGAGAACTGTTTAGGTAAGGAGGTGCAGTGTCGTAGCAGAGAACACTCCAGTCCAGGGATGTGCAGAACTTCTGAATCAGTGGCTTGACCCAACTTGCTTGACCCAAGCTGATCACGTGGATAGGGCGAAGTTCATGGCCCATTCCACCTTTCTTCTCAGAGATGTACCTCATAGTGGCTGCTTCCAGCAAGAATTGCATGCCCAAGCAGTACTGACATTGGTATCTGTCCATCACTACTCCCTCACACACAGACCATGCCTGTCTCTCTCACAAACTCCCATGCTAATGCAGTGCAGACAAGAACTCTGGGTCCACAGCCATACACAAAACAGATGTGATGTTTAAAGGGATGTTGGTCACCACTCCTGAGGAACCGTGGCAGGAAGGAATTTGAACTTGGGCCTATGACTGCACTGGGACCAGTACTGTTTAATATCTTCATCAATGACAGTGGGATCAAGTGCACCTTCAGCAAATTTGCAAAGCCAAGCTCTGTGGTGCAGTTGACAAGCCCAAGGAAAGGAATGCCATCTAGAGGGACTTGGACAAAGTCCAGAACTAGACCCATTTGAACGTCATGAGATTCAACATGACCAAATGCAGGTTTCCCAGTACGAATCCAGGCTGGGGGATGAACAGATGGAGAGCAGGTCTGCCAAGAAGGATTTGGGGGTGCTGATGGATGAGAGGCTGGATATGATCCAGCCATGTGTACTGGGAGCCCAGAAATGACCCATGTCCTGGGCTGCATCCAANAGACCCATTTGAACGTCATGAGATTCAACATGACCAAATGCAGGTTTCCCAGTACGAATCCAGGCTGGGGGATGAACAGATGGAGAGCAGGTCTGCCAAGAAGGATTTGGGGGTGCTGATGGATGAGAGGCTGGATATGATCCAGCCATGTGTACTGGGAGCCCAGAAATGACCCATGTCCTGGGCTGCATCCAAAGCAGTGTGGGAAGCAGGGGAGGGAGGGGATTCTGCCCCTCTGCTCCGCTCTGGTGAGACCCCACCTGCAGTGCTGCCTCCAGCGAGTCCAGAGAAGGGTCCTGAAGATGGTCAGGGGGTTGGAGCACCTCTCTTGTCAGGAAAGGCTGATAGAGTTAGGGTTGCTCAGTCTGGAGAAGAGAAGGGTCTGGGAAGCCCTTATGGTGGCCTTTCAGTACTTGAAGGGGGACTATAAGAAAGATGGAGACAAACTTCTTTGCAGGGCCTCTTGCAATAGCACAAGATGCAATGGCTTTAAACTAAAAGAAGGTAGATTCAGACTAGATATAAGAAAGAATTTTTTTATTCTGAGGGTGGCAAAACACCATCACAGATTGCCCAGAGATGTGGTGGATGCCACATCCCCATCACGTTGGACAGGGCTCTGAGCAAACTGGTATACTGGAAGATGTTCCTGCTTGCTGCATTGTGGTTGGACTAGGTGACCTTTAAAGGTCTCTTCCAATCCAAACCATTCTACTTCTCTTTTGATCTGATTTTTCACGCCAGGCCCTATTGCATCAACCTTACTCCACTGCTACTTCATGCATACAAAATTACAGGTGGAAGTCCAATCTGACCATTTGGCACCGCTCTCTGCAGTTATACTAGGAAAAAGATTTAGGAGGGTCAAAGAATTATTAAAACTCTAAAGATCCATACTAGTGCAAGTTTGATCTGTTTGGTTTAATTTATTCCTGCCTTTAACAGATTCAGAAGCTCCATGTTAGTACAAAATTTAGATGTGTTATGTGGATGTAATGCCTCTGGAACTTTCTGGTTCAGCAGCAGAAGAAATGGAAGCCTTCTGTTAATCTACCTAACAAGAATGATACTCAGAAAAGAGGTTCCATCTTTTTAAACATCCAGAGTTTGGGAGGGTAAAAGGCTGGTTTATTTGTCATATTTTTCAGGAAAAACTTACTAATCTATGAAAAGATCTTTTTTAGTAGCAGATCAAGTTCCCTGTAGTTTGGACCTATTACCCAAAGCACATCAGCCAATGGCTCAGAAGCAGGTCTCTGAGGCAGAACTCCAGCACATCCTTTCGCATCTCATAATATGTATTTTCAGAATCACCTCTGCATTGTGCCCGGTGACTGCAGTTTCTTCTTGTGGGTTTCTGATTTCAGATCGTGATCCCTGGGCAGATGCTTATTCCTATCTCTGGCTGCTGACCCTTGGTTTGACTTTCTGGTTCCTGATTTTTGGCAATGAACTTTCAGCTCCTTTCCCAGTTCTGGACATGGGCCCTAACCTTTGGGCTGAATAGCCTGGGCTCCAGTCTGTAATCCTAGATGGCCACCAGGTCATCTATAGTAGACTGTACTCTAATTTATTCAATAACAAATGAACTCTGAGATAAGACTGTGTGGGTTTTTTTAATTTATGACAACTACAGCTATTTATTTGTANACTGACATTGGTATCTGTCCATCACTACTCCCTCACACACAGACCATGCCTGTCTCTCTCACAAACTCCCATGCTAATGCAGTGCAGACAAGAACTCTGGGTCCACAGCCATACACAAAACAGATGTGATGTTTAAAGGGATGTTGGTCACCACTCCTGAGGAACCGTGGCAGGAAGGAATTTGAACTTGGGCCTATGACTGCACTGGGACCAGTACTGTTTAATATCTTCATCAATGACAGTGGGATCAAGTGCACCTTCAGCAAATTTGCAAAGCCAAGCTCTGTGGTGCAGTTGACAAGCCCAAGGAAAGGAATGCCATCTAGAGGGACTTGGACAAAGTCCAGAACTAGACCCATTTGAACGTCATGAGATTCAACATGACCAAATGCAGGTTTCCCAGTACGAATCCAGGCTGGGGGATGAACAGATGGAGAGCAGGTCTGCCAAGAAGGATTTGGGGGTGCTGATGGATGAGAGGCTGGATATGATCCAGCCATGTGTACTGGGAGCCCAGAAATGACCCATGTCCTGGGCTGCATCCAAAGCAGTGTGGGAAGCAGGGGAGGGAGGGGATTCTGCCCCTCTGCTCCGCTCTGGTGAGACCCCACCTGCAGTGCTGCCTCCAGCGAGTCCAGAGAAGGGTCCTGAAGATGGTCAGGGGGTTGGAGCACCTCTCTTGTCAGGAAAGGCTGATAGAGTTAGGGTTGCTCAGTCTGGAGAAGAGAAGGGTCTGGGAAGCCCTTATGGTGGCCTTTCAGTACTTGAAGGGGGACTATAAGAAAGATGGAGACAAACTTCTTTGCAGGGCCTCTTGCAATAGCACAAGATGCAATGGCTTTAAACTAAAAGAAGGTAGATTCAGACTAGATATAAGAAAGAATTTTTTTATTCTGAGGGTGGCAAAACACCATCACAGATTGCCCAGAGATGTGGTGGATGCCACATCCCCATCACGTTGGACAGGGCTCTGAGCAAACTGGTATACTGGAAGATGTTCCTGCTTGCTGCATTGTGGTTGGACTAGGTGACCTTTAAAGGTCTCTTCCAATCCAAACCATTCTACTTCTCTTTTGATCTGATTTTTCACGCCAGGCCCTATTGCATCAACCTTACTCCACTGCTACTTCATGCATACAAAATTACAGGTGGAAGTCCAATCTGACCATTTGGCACCGCTCTCTGCAGTTATACTAGGAAAAAGATTTAGGAGGGTCAAAGAATTATTAAAACTCTAAAGATCCATACTAGTGCAAGTTTGATCTGTTTGGTTTAATTTATTCCTGCCTTTAACAGATTCAGAAGCTCCATGTTAGTACAAAATTTAGATGTGTTATGTGGATGTAATGCCTCTGGAACTTTCTGGTTCAGCAGCAGAAGAAATGGAAGCCTTCTGTTAATCTACCTAACAAGAATGATACTCAGAAAAGAGGTTCCATCTTTTTAAACATCCAGAGTTTGGGAGGGTAAAAGGCTGGTTTATTTGTCATATTTTTCAGGAAAAACTTACTAATCTATGAAAAGATCTTTTTTAGTAGCAGATCAAGTTCCCTGTAGTTTGGACCTATTACCCAAAGCACATCAGCCAATGGCTCAGAAGCAGGTCTCTGAGGCAGAACTCCAGCACATCCTTTCGCATCTCATAATATGTATTTTCAGAATCACCTCTGCATTGTGCCCGGTGACTGCAGTTTCTTCTTGTGGGTTTCTGATTTCAGATCGTGATCCCTGGGCAGATGCTTATTCCTATCTCTGGCTGCTGACCCTTGGTTTGACTTTCTGGTTCCTGATTTTTGGCAATGAACTTTCAGCTCCTTTCCCAGTTCTGGACATGGGCCCTAACCTTTGGGCTGAATAGCCTGGGCTCCAGTCTGTAATCCTAGATGGCCACCAGGTCATCTATAGTAGACTGTACTCTAATTTATTCAATAACAAATGAACTCTGAGATAAGACTGTGTGGGTTTTTTTAATTTATGACAACTACAGCTATTTATTTGTAAACTGGTCTTCTATCCGTATTTTGCTAGATTGCTAAATGTGAACTATTTTCCATTTGTTATCATATTGTGCTAATGGCCATTCTTTCTTTGGGGAGAATATCCTCATACCTCAGCCAGTGGAGCAGGTGAACAGACCTGTTAGCATACATAAAAGTGTCAAATTGGTGGCTATGAGTTGAATAAATTACACCAGAAAAGGCAATAGTGTCAGAAATTCCATTTCATTTCCATATGGAATGCTTTAAACATTATTGATGCACTGTATGCATGGCCTGCTTTTTCTTATGAGAGTTCATAATGTCATTCCAGCACAAACGTCGTAAGAGTGTAAACAGACACTCAAACACAGTCACTCAGACCTGTAAGAGCGTCATCACTGAAACCTGATGAAAATATGAGTTATGAAGTTCACAAAGTATGAAGATAAATTTCCAGAAAGAGGAAGAACTGAAACTTATAATGTATGTTAAATGTTCAGGTGGAAGAAGGGTCAGATTGCTTTGGTAGGAGAATAAATGGAGAAGGAATACGAAGCTAAAATGAATTTAAGTTAATACTTAATCAGTTACAAGTAATATGGAATAGGCATTAATGTGAATCTGAGTGAAAAGAAAACTGCTTTTAGATATCCTATACATGTTACATGGCTTATACACAAAGATGGTGTAGCACAGACATTTATATACACATGCTCAACAGAAAATAGAAGTCACAAGATTTGGGTGAATTTTATTTCGTTTTGCCCATCAGAAGTTCAGGGATAAAAAAGTTTCATGCTATGCCTTGCTTTTGCTTTGTAATATTTTGATGGTGTTAGGTATCCACAATTAAAGTAATAAATGATCCATCCTGTTTCTATGTCGAAATACATGACAGTTGTCAATCTAGGAAAAGCACGCTTGTTAGTCTGCTATAGCTTAAAGGCAAGTTATACTCTTGTCTGCTGTTCATGGCTGTTTCATAGAAATGTGAAGCTTGCTTAATTTTAGAACTTAAATCAAGGTACATCAATATGGAAACACTTAGATTAACTTTTTTATTTAATTATACAAACTTCCTTGCTAAACCTACCTCCTTATGCCCTTTGACAGGGGATACTGTCCTTTTACTAGACTAGTTTTCTTCTAAACACCTTTTTTTTTTTTCCCTGAAGCAGGCAAGATCAAAAAAGGGCTAGCAAGATGTTTGTGGAATTTAGCTAAGAGCTAATTGAGACTCTCCTTTGCTTAGTGTAAGTGAGGAGGATGGTGGAAGCAGCAAGTTTAGTGTATTGCTTTGGCGTCTTTCTTCCCAATTGTTCATGCATGTTAATAAGATTTTACATACTTCTGTTAAACTATCAGTTCAGAGAAAGAAATCTGGTGAAATGAAACAAGTCCCTTCTTCAATTTGTTGTCCAGTTAAAATTTGTTAGTATAAAAAGCTACAGCAGAACATCAGGGCATAGCTTTTATCTAAACTGAGAATTTTTACTTAGTGTAAAGCTCTTTAATGGAACTGCCTGTGAACTCGTGTGACATTCACCATATGTAATGATATCTTTTTTTTTTTTTCCCCCCCTTCAAATGAATTAAAAATGGAAAGTACTTCCAGTACCTCTTGGTAAGTACCAAGAAGTCAGATCCCTTGGTACCACAGAGGTCCTTTCTTCATTACAGGCAGGTAGTTTCCATTATTCATACTGGGTACCATTTCATTTAAAGTCCCACCATGACTTAAAAAGCAAGATATTAATGAGGTGTTACTGGAGTGCTGTCTTTTAATTTGATATTGTTCGATCCAGCTGTTTTAAAATTTCTAAGAATAAAGCTTCCATTACCTTACATTAGACAAGATTTTTATAGGCAAGAACATCTAATTCTTGTCTAGTTTCCCTTGATAGCCAATTGCCTTTCTTAAATCGTCACCATTTATTTCTAGGTTAATCCTTTTGCTTTGATTTAAATAATTTCTCTGATTCCTTGCTATCCATACATTGCAGTTAGTTATATATAGATATTCTTCATACCACCCCCGTCCACTTAGCTGGTGAGTAGCCAAGTAATACATACTTAGCACTTTTAATTTTACCTCATAAATCAATCATCGTAGCTGCAAAATCAGTTACATTTTTTTCTTAAACCATCATTCAATACAAAGAGTCCATTATGCATGTCTGTGAATAATATATTAATTCTGTGGTTTAAATTCATAAACAATGTTACACAATTAACTACATAAAATTGCTCACTTTGAAAATTGTATAACTACAATTTCTGTAATAGCAGCTAAAACACAACAGCATTAAGCCAGGCACTGTCGCTCTGAATTGCCACTGGTAAAGCAGAGGCCTCTTAAATGTGCAATTATGATAGAGAGAAAGCATATTCCTTCTTACAGATGTATTGCTTTAAGTACTTTTCCAAAGGTTTTCACCTTGTTTTGTATTGCTGTGCACTAACAGTGTAAGATAAGATTATTTCAGTGAATGGCTTTATTAATATAAAGAAATACTACTAAAGTTGGGGGGGTTTAAACTGGATTTAAAAAATACTTTTTTTTTTACTCTGCTGTATTCTCTATCAGGTTGTT
>VXBX01007119.1:305687-319080 GCA_013400415.1 Scytalopus superciliaris
AAAAAAAAGATAAAAATTATTTTACTGATTTTGCTGTTTTGCCCTTGGCAAACATTTCTTTTTCTCTTGGGATGGAGATAGAGATAGGATGAATAGCAGGATCTACAAGAAAAGAAAACACAATCCAAACCCAAAAGGAAGCATGTCTGTATGTTGATAATTATTTGCTCCAAGTTTGAAGACTAAACCGGGATCCAGATTCCATACACTAGACAGAGCGTGAATGTCTCCGGTGAAGGTATTCCTGCTGCATTACGGCATGTGTAGATAAGGCAGAGAAAGAGTTGAAAAAGGCATTACCATGCTTTCAAATCTGGGAAACTGAGGTGGGAAAAGAGATGAAGGCAATCTGTCCAGTGTGACAGAATTCGGCAGCAGAATCAGGAGTGTAAGCCCCTGCCTCCTCGTTCAGCTGATCTACAAGACTCTATTTATTCTGTAATCTGTTTTTATGCTCTTATCTATTTAATCTTCCCCTCATACCAATTTTTATATGTATGTCTCCGCAGAGAACTCCAGCATAAGAAATGTTTCTGCAGATGAACCCTGAGGTTTTATAGTAACACTGTATAATCATTACACGGGAGGCACTCGGCGCTAAAATGGTGCGAATTACCATCAGGAGTGAATCATTTGAGCGCAGGGAGGGAAGGTTCGCTCTCTGCCCATTGCCTCCCTGCCATCGCCCATTACATAATGTCACATATGTTCGGCCAGATTGCCCGGTCCTGCCGCGGGCAGGGGAGGCACCACGAGCGGCACCCCCTCACCCTCCTGCCGGCATGGCCAGGAAAATCCCCAAGCGGGATTTTCCGACAGGGCTTTCCTACAGGGAGGCTCTGGGCCAGGCTCCGCGCTTCCCTGCGGGAGCTCCTGCAAAGCGCAGGGACGGGGGAGATGCTGAGAGCCACCTCCCTTCCCGCAGCCCCCCGAGCAAGGCAGTGCCGAGGGGCTGCTGCCTCTGCCCCCCTTCCCCAGAGCTGCTGCCAAGGAAAGGCTGCACTCCAGCTCCTTTCTTTGCTTGCCTCATGCCTCGCCTGTCCATTTTTCGCTGTTTTTCCTCTCCGACTAAGCACTGCCTTCCTGTCACCTGGATATTCACACACAAGGGCTGCGTGGTCCAGATCAGTGTCCTACAGCCGTTCTTAACCTTTGCTGCATAAGAGGTATGGGCCATTCATGAGTTGGACTCGATGATCCGTGTGGGTCTCTTTCAACTCAGAATATTCTGTAAAGTATCTGTGAAAAATTAAACCAGGGCGAATTATCCCATGGCTTGTAAATATATATGTGGTATACAAACACATTCCAGTGAAAGCCAGAGCATGGAATTAATGCATTTGGTACCCTCATCATCATGGCTAGGCTTCGCAAACGAAGATTTGGGATTTGGTACCCTACTACTCAAAGTAAAAAACAGCCACCAGCTCTTTAGTGTGATGTACCAGTTATTTCACAGGTTATTTGTTTAAACTGAAGATCCCACCACTGCTTAATTGTGAACCTCCAGATCTGCTACAGTTCCAGATTTATAAAACAGCATTATAGAGAATATAGGCCTATTAATTCTACAGCCTAATTTCTGATTAGATTTTACAGCACCTCTGATGAACTGCATAGATTTCACCCATTAAAAATGATGACAATTCAGTTCTGTCATTTTAAGTAGAATTAAAGCCAGTATTGCCAAGTATGATAATATCTTATGAAAAAAAGAACCAACATGTATTTATATATATATAAATATATACAGATATATAAATATGAAATTAAAATAACCCAGCACCATGTTATTTCTCTATAGAAAAATTGCACTTGCCAAAACAGTGGGACTGTTACCTGTTAGTGCAGTCAAGAGCCTGTGGGTCTGACAGCTGACATCAAAAGAAATTCTCTACTCAGGCTGAGCAGGTTAAGTAATGTTTTCTAGCACAGCTGTGTAATGTGTCTGTTGGCAATTAAAAAAGCCTGCTAGACCTGATTAAGGAAAAGTGTAAAGTAAACTGTTTTCTATCAGAAAATAGTTTTGGTAAAAATTAAAATCTCTACAATGTCTATGCCTCATTCTAGAGGAAACAAAAAAAAAAGGTGGGTTGTTTTTTTGGTTTGGTTGGTTGGTTTTTTGTTTAAGATGAAAAAGAAATCCAACACTGAAACAGTCTGTTCTTTTTTTTTTATTTTAGATGCAAATTTAAATAAACACCCCCAAAACAACAAATTGAAGTGTTGTAATATGAAAATAAAATTTCCATTTTCTTTACTGGCAATTTTAAGTTTGGGGAAGGGGCTTATTCTGATTTGAAACAAAGCCAGATTCTGAAACCAGACACAAAATGACATTCACACTTGTAAGATGACTTTCTATTTGCATTTGTAGATGCAAGGTACGTTTTTTAGCTCTGATTTGCTACACTAATCCTGTTGACTTCGCTTGAAAAGAATGGCATGTTTCCCACTAACTTTATTAGTGGCAGGATTGGGCCTTGATGCAATACCTCATGTCACAGCAGCAAACTTGTTGCCAATAGTCTGTCTCAAGGGAGGAGATTTCCAGTAACTGCTCCCTGAGAACTATTCTAAAAATGCAGCTTTTTTCTGTCCAGCCATCGGGATAATGATATACGCCATCCCTGAAGAGAGGGGCATTGACTGAGCTGCATTGATGGCACCAGAGGTCCCTGCTGGCTTGTTCACTAAACAGAACTGGCAACTGACTCTGAAGATAAAAGTTCTTGACGTTTTTCCAAGCTGGTGGAATGGAGCTGAGTGACACTTAGAAATAAATAGAGGAGGGAATAGTATGATCTTGAATGACAGAGGAGCTTTCATGAAGTACTTTCATGGGGGAGATGTGGGATGTACTGTTCCAGGCTTGAGTCTAGGGGATTTGTTGACAGTTGGATAATGTGCGTGTTTGCTACCAGGAGTATGAAACGTAGAGGAAAACAGAGGGAAAAGTTCCAAATGAATCCTTTATTCCCACTTAAACGGTTAAAACCAAAATACAACGATACATATTTTCCATCCCAATAATTGACTCTACAAATTGTCAATCTCTTTGGAAATCTATTAGAAGAATGTTCTCTCTCCTGACAAGGAAATGTACTTCATGCAAAACATTTGTCATTTGTCTGTTATCATAATTCATGATCTTATCCTTCATTCTCCTCCTTGTTTAAGAAAACAGAAATAGTACTTTTAACCTGACACTTCAAAGGTAAAAATATTGTGAAGAGGTCCCCATTCTTTTTCTTCTCGTCTCTGATCTCAGCCAAAGCCTTTGAACATCAAAGTGGCTGAAAGTTTGGGGCAAGTTCTTAAGGATCAAGTTGCAAGAAAGAAATCAATTGAATTTCCATGTTCGTATTCAATGTAGACCAGAAAAAAATATTAATATTCAAGAATAGTTTAATTTAATCTCAACAATTAAAACAAGTTGCTGCTTAATCTTTTGCTCAGTACAATGAAGCTCACTGATTCCATTGTATTGCTGTGAAAAATCCTTTACTTCTGTCAGTCAGAAATTGCAGGAGAAAATTCCTAACCTAGGAAGTACAGAACAATTAAACATTAAAAATAAATTCCCCAAACAAAGAATGCTGTCATTTTAATTACAATATCACACTGTCATGTAAAAGGTTAACACTTTCAAAATGAATCTTGTGCCCTCCAAGCAAGTCTCATTTTCATAATAATTTTTGTAGGGTGCCATCTAAATTAAATACTTTTCAGCTCTCTCAGTTTATCTCTGGATGTATTCTCATTACAGCAGTCACTACAGCCAAAATATTTTAATCTCCAGTATAATCCCTGTAGGCTCATATTCTTAGCTACAACTTTAGGAGTTCTACAACTGCTCTTTCCCTTTTAAACAGTGGCACTGATTTGTGCAGCAATTCTTGCTCTTGTAACGACTTTTTATAAACAAGTAAGTTCTGCAGTCTGTTGTGAAATTACCTTCATTGTCAGTGCTAGAGAGTCATAAATCCTTCCTCTTCCCACTGCTCACCTTTGAAGTTCTGTGTTCTTGGGAAAGGTTCTAATAGCACTGTTCTGGTAGGTTTCATTGCTGGTCACTTAAAAAACAAGTCCTGTGGACAAAACTCTTAACATTTTCTTTTTCTTTCTATTACTGCTAAGAACACTTTTGACATAAATAATAAAACATGTTAGTCCTAAAGTTAGATCCCTCCTCAGATCTGTACGACCATGCCTGGATGTGCAAAGCTGAGGGACCACAAGAATCAGTGATCAACTCTCCAGCAGAAAGGGACTGGCATCAGGAAAGCCAGTAAGGTGGGCCAGTGACTCTGTAACATGCCTGCTTCTGGTCTAGGCTATATTATGTTCTGTTATGGAGAGTTTTCACTTATTTCAGTAGCACCACCCAAGAAGGTTCTTGTCTGAATGAGGTTGTCTGAAAAAACAGGCTGTTCTCTTGTTTGCCAGGGCAGGCTTGTAGGTTATTTCTGTATTTATTAGTTAATAGTAACGAATGCTTAGTTAAGGTTCTTACAAATGACTGCAAGGACTAAAATAGAGTTAAACAGCTCTATATTCCATGGCAGCTGATGGATATAGCACCTTCATAAGCCAGAACCCCTCAGAAAACAACACAAAACTTGTGCAGCTTGTGGCATCCTCAGACCACCATCACAAGGTGCAGCAGCCCAGGCTGCCTCTGTCAACCTGTCGGAAGGGCACTGGCATGTGAGCGCTTCCTCCAGAAGTAAATCAGTTTGCAAAGAAATGGTTTTATTTCAATATATAGGATATAGCCACGGTGCATCAGGATTCAGGAGCTGAAAAGTGCTTCTGAATCTGCAAGTCGGGATATACCACCTGTTTCTGAAACATATACAGGACACAAGGAGAAAGCCATCACCCAGTGCCCATGCAATAGCTTTAAGAACATGAGTAGAGAATATAAGGGTTTACTTCCTCTTTTTTTTTTTTCCTAAACTCAGCGATAAAGCTTCCATTACCTTAATTTGGTAGAATCAGTCCCCTGACAAATATATCTTAGTACTAAGTCAAAGTTCATGAAAAACTTGGTAATTCAAGAGCAGTAACAGCTTAAATAGATTTTATGGTGTATTAGTAGCTACTGGGAGAGAACAGCAAGTAAGAAACTGCATTACTATGTACAATACTTGCTCTGGAAACAAAACTTGCTACAAGATGAAATTTGATAATTGGCCTCATTGGTGAATCAACAAGCTGGGTATTAAAATAATCTAGTCTAGGGAACATAAAAGCATGAGTGAGCAATAATCAAAGCACATTTCGTTCAACTAATAATAGGAAGCCCTAATCTTTTGACTGCAACACTGAAAGAAGAGCTTGCAATGAAAATAGGGTTTTTAACCAATGAACCTGGGTTGAATTTTAAAGATGGGTTAGAAGTTCAAGTGGGCTTGGGTTGATGGCAGGAGCCAGCCACGAACAGCTCAGGGTTTTTTTTCTGGTTTTAACTGAAGAAAATTGATGCTCGTAGAGGCTTTTATGCTTACCAGCTTGTCAATATGGTAATAGCATAGTCTGAAATTGCTGGTTTGGTTGATGAGATCTGCATCTTGTCGGCAGATAAATGAAATCCAGCATCATGCCAGTGAACAACCCTGCACACAGGCAGCTTTGGACTGCTGAGTAAGAACAGGGCCAGAATGGAACCCTACAGAGCAGGAGAAATAAATGCTCTAGGAGAAGGACACAAATTACCCTTGAAAATATAATGCAGGTAACTGTTGGATAAATATGATTTAAGCCAATTTAGAACTGTGCCAAACAGGAAGATAAAGTTCCTCAGGCATTCAAGAAGAACATTAAGATCTAGCAAAATGAAAGTAGCTGGAGAATGAGAGCCTGTCTTTAGGAAAAGGTTACATCTCATTGCTGTCTTGCTGAAAACTTTAAATAGTAAAAATCCCACCCAAAATATAGAGTCTTATCCATATATCGTATCTTATCCACATTCACTGAAGCCAAAAGCAAATCCTTTATGAATTTTGGTGCCGTTGGTTTCTGGGAATTTAAAATAACAGAAATTCATAGAGGGATTCTATGCTTTGTGTTGTGTATCAAGCAGATTTGTGCATGGTATTCCACCTCTTGCCACGACATACTGCTTATTGCTACTATTTTTCATTTAGCTCAGAAGAGACAATAAAAAGACAATCCTAACCAATGGGCAAAACATTCTGCAAATTATTATTTTTATCAATTTACAAGAATTTGAGAAAAATTCAACAGATTTCTTTTTATCTTCCGGTTTATAGATTTTCTTTCTACCAGAAGCATTCTAGCAGGATCAGACAATGTTGATGAAAATGTTCACTGATATTTCAACTCTCAGAGACAAGATAAGGGAAAGAAAGAATGAATACTTGTAAGAGAACAGCTGTGCAGTGGGAGGAAAAGTTGAGTATTCTCCTCTTTTGCAGTGTCTGGACCATGCAATTTATCCCACAAATTAAAAAAAAAAAAAAAAAATTTTTGGATATGAAGGTGGAACTGGAAAAAAGCTGATGAGTCATAGAAAACAGAATTACATGTCTTCATGTTATGATTTACACTGTGTTTTACTCATAAATCCAAGTACAGCTTATTACTGGAATCGCAGTACATCTCTGATACCAGGGAAGAGAATTTCAGTAGAGAATAGTGAGAGTCATAACACAGTAAGTTGTTTATGCCTTTTATTTTTTAATTGAAAATAAATGGAAAAATCTGTTTACATTTAAAGAAGTAACTTTGGAAAACACATAAAACTATTTGTTTAAAGAAATCCAAGAATTTATCTGATTTCTTGTGTCATTTATTAGCTTTCTTTAAGCATCCATATGAGTGGCATGGCAGACACGAGACAGGCATTAGACAGGCATGAGACAGCATGAATAGAAAATTACAAATAACTAGTACATAAAGGGGCTTGGAAGAGGTGAAAAAATGTTTATGGATTTAAGTAATTTTTGTTGTCTCAACCTGGCCAATTTGACTGCTTATTAATTATTTGTTAACTAAGTGTGGAGAGTGATCACCTTTTCAAGAGTTTAATCTGCAAACCACACAGACACTTCTTTTTTCCAAACAGATTTTTCCAAGAAACTGTTTTTGTACATTTCTGTTGGTAGACAATGAGCCCAGCCAGTAAAATACTTAAGAGTTATTAGGGATATAGAACATAACATATTTTAGAAGATGTTTGTAAGGAGTTGTGTGAGTCCTTACCCTTATATTAAGAAAGTTAGCAATAGTATTGTAGAACTGATGTATCAAGAGTTTCAGTATCATTTACATTAAAAAAGGGATTTTAGGGTATGGTATAATTTTAAATAGATTTTGTCAGAAAAACATGGATTTTGTATGTGATGACAGTATTCTGCTTAAACAAAATAACAAAACAAAGTAAAAAATAGGTACAGCAGGTTAGACAAAATTCATCATGAAAACATTTCAAATATTTCTTTTTTCTGCTAGCTGATGATATGAGTCCCCAGATGTGGAAAGAAAGAGAAGCAGGAATCCCTGGGACTATAACTCCTCCTCCCTGAGCTGCCAAGTTCAGGCTTCTTTGAGTATTTTATCATGGCAACAACATTAAGGTCCCAGCTTTCCAAATAATTTCTATGGTGGGCAATAATTATAATAATATTGGAGGACTTGAAATGTTGATTCCAATCCAAATAAACATGAAACTAAACTTTCAAATTATTAACAAAATGTGGTTATTTTCTCCACTTTAAAATAGTTTTTTCAGCCATTGTAATGCAGCAAAATGGATGTTGTTCAAATAAAGAATATAACCCAGATATTCTCTGTGCTAAGTCATCAAAACTCAGAATAAATTCTCTTTTTCACAAAATATACTTTCACCTCTTTTTTTTTTTAATCATATATCAGACAACAAAAAAAAAAGAGATGCAATTATTTCAAAGTTAGAATTACATATATAGAAACAGGGTATAGTATCTGCTGTTTATAAATAGAAGTATCCTCATGCTCTCACTCCTTTCAAAGCAAGAGTAATCTTGGCTAGGCAGTTCTCTAAAATATATGCAAAAAATGGCAAGGGAAATTTCCCAGCTCCATGAGGGGATGTGACTTATGTGAACATAACTGTTGCTTTCTGGTTTATGGTGAGTTGAGTCACTCCTATGCCTTGACAGTTTTATGTCAGATGTAAACTACTGGATTTGTTATATATCTAATATTTAGTGAGGCTAATGCCTCCCAATAAAACCTAGATATTTGTGTGCTAATAAAAATATGCAAAGATATATAGTTGGATCAGTTATAAAAGCACAACTAATATGATTCTGATAAGCTCATAATATAAAATACAATCAAGCAGAAACTTATCTAAGCTTACATGGCCCAGTGATTTGAGTTGCTTAAGTTTTTTGATACACAATTTAAATGGATTTTTTCCATAGGCATCTGTAGGTAAACAGAAACACTAATCACTTGAGACTAAATCTGTGATATAGGTTGGTAAGAACCAATCTTTTTTGAGAATATTTAATCCTCAGAACTGGGACCAAGTTTTCAAAATAGTCCCCTTTTGGCTACCTAGACAAAGAAGTCACGTTTTCTTCAGAATTTTGTAGTTGTACATAAGCTAATATGTGGGGAGGGAAATAATATTTAATAAAAATACATGAGATGCACAGTTTAGCTTAACACAGCAGTTTCATGTACTTGAGTCAGAGCTCTTAGTATCAGTTGTACTAAAGAATATTATTGCAATTTTAATATCTAATTAAAGTGTTCATATATTTAAAAACGTTTGCACAGTACCTGTATTATTTTGAAGGGCAAACACAGGACACTTCAGCTTTGGGTTTTTTTAGATGTTTCCTAATGGTCCTTTACAGAATTTTATTCATTTGCAGTGTGGTACTGGCTGCCAGATCGTGTATGTATAATTTGTACGCACTGTTCATTTTATTTTAGAACATACTGTTTCAACAACATGGCTTGTGTCATCATGAGAACCATGACAAAGGGTTACCGAGATCCCATGTTAGCCAGCCAGAAAAATGGGGCTGTGAAACAAAATTGTTACTTAGAGTAACTTCTGAGTGCAAGTGTGAGAGGGGGCAGGATTCCTCAGTCCTCATTCAATCTGTTACTGCTGACATAGGGAACATCTTTGTCAAAGAAAAGAGAGAAACATGAATTCTGGAAGGAAAATGAATGTTCTGAGCAGTTTTAGCTACGTGCATATAACTTTCTCAAATGTTACCTTTGCATTGCCATCCACCCACAGGAGTCACAGTGCTTGTGCAGTGTAATACCTGCACTACAGGTGCTTTCTCGTGCCAGTTTATAAGCAGTGACTCCAGCATGATTATTTTCTGGACATGCTTTCACCCTAGGAATGCAACTCATCAGAACAATGTTGTCAGAAATTTACTTTGAATGTTTGTTTGTGTAAGTGGGATGAAATTGCAGGAAATTCACAAGCATGGGATGTGTTCTTCTGAGTAAAAACACCAGCATTTTATTCTGGTAAAATAATTAACGTGAAGTAGTGATATCAAATTAGCGTACACCCCTTTGACTCTTCCATGAAAAGTGTTACATGGGCTGAGAGTAGTGTTTATTTCCTGCCACCAAATATGATGTGAAGTGTTAGTTCCTGTCTGTGGTCAAAAAATGCACACCCCTACCCCAAAAAGACATATGGCCAAATAAGCCTCACCCCTCTCATGCCTCAGAACAGATAAGGCATGCTAGAGGCATGGCCAAGACTCACCAGATGCTGCAAGCATATGATTCCTCCATGAGAGTTTACATGGTACAGCTGTCTTTAAATGTTTTTGTAATTGAAAAGACTCCAGCATCTGGTCCTTTGCTTATTACTCTTAGAACAAATAGTCACAATCTGAAGTCTACTTTTAAATAATGCAGAAAAAAAAAAAAAGAACTTGAGCCGCTAAGAGTACATTTCTCTCAGATGACCTGCTTCGAAGTACTTGTAGAAATGTAAGTAAAATTTGTAATTAAAAAAAGAAAAAGGAAGTGGAAAACAGCTCCAGTAGGGAATGATATATGTGTGCATACAAATTCCTTTGTAATTTTAAATATAGGTAGAAAGAGTAACAAGCAGTGTGTACTCTTGATACCTTTCAGCTACATAAAGAGTACATTACTCTTCCCTTCACGTTTTCATGTAATTCAACTCCCCACCAACAGTGGCAGACTTGCTGCTGTCATGAACAAAACAAGATGTGCCCTGTGGTAAACCCTTCCCTGGACCAGTTTTTCCTATGATGACACCCACAGGGTTCCCACCGATTTCAGTTAGTCCTAGATAGTATCCCTAAAGAATGGCAGACAAACCACCTTACTACTGCAGATTTATGGATGAACACTCACATCATTAACATTTATTTAGGCAAACCTCTTTGAAGTCAAGTACTGAATAAATAAGAATCATGATTCCTTTTTTTTTCCCTTTCTGGTGTGGGGTGTTTTTTTGGTTGGTTTTTTGATTGGTTTGTTTGTTTGTTTGTTTTTGTGGGGTTCTTTGTGTGTGTGTGTGTGTGTGTGTGTGTGTGTGTGTGCCTACTAGGAGTACTAGGTGATTTAATCCTCTGTGAAGGCACCTTCGAAAGAGTGGGTAATCTGACATATTACATGAATTGAACTAGGCTGAGTCAAGGATGGAATTTCATTATTTGTCTATGTAAGGCTGACAAACTATTTTAGAAGAAGATTTAGTCTGGAAATGCATTTCTGTAAAGCCAGCTAGCTTCTCAACCACATCCTAAGCCTTTCATATCATGATTGGATGCCATAAAGCAATGCCATAATTATTTTGATTGAAAAAAGGTAGTTTCAGAGCGGTTAGTTTTTTGAGAGGCTGAGATAACCTTAAAGAAAAATCAAAATAAGAGCAACTGTAATTCTCCCAAGCTCTTCAAAGCACTTTATGTAATTTCAAAATAGGCTAGCATTAGCTTAAAAATGTTTGAGAACAATATAATAGCATTTTCCTTTTATTTTTAAGAATACTACTTGTTTTTTTGCAGTATGGCCATATGTGTTCTACTTCTGCAAGTTAAAGACAAAGTTTGTTACTGAAACTGTGGCTTTGTTCATAATTTTGAAATGCATGATTGTAATCATCAACGTGATCAAAGAAAGGTTCTGGGTACATCCACTATTTATGTAACCACTTTTTAAGTGGTCACACAGATTAATTTTGTGTTTCAAGAATGTCAGAATCACAAGTACGTTCTGATTTTGATAGAATTCCTACTAGGTCAAAAACATACCTTTCTGTCTGGAGATTTTCTGTTAACAATTGTAAAGTAGGTGGTCTATTATTATATATTTTTATAAATATAAAAAAAAGTGGTTTCGTGATATACCAAAGTACAACATCAATGGCTCTTCACTTAAGTGCTTACAATTCTGGGAATAAGTTCTAACGTAAACTATAAACCTGCTTTTCTCTTTCAAGAGCAATCCAAAGGTAGTTTTTGCTTTTCTGTCATAATTGGCCTTCCATTTAAAGGCATTTTAGAGTGATGAGCTCCCTTTGAAGAAAAAAAAAATTGAAAAAAAGTCTGATTTTGTAATGTCTGTAACAAAGTGAAGGTACAGACACCACCCACTGCTGGTAGATAGGTACATCCGTAGATGCTTATCTTTTGTCCTCGGGAGTGAGCATGTGTTTAATTTTGGTTGAAGAATGCAGATCAAGGACCAGCAAATACACATCAGTACTCTTGTACTTCTTGGGAGGTGGATTTCACTGTATGCTGGAATTTTTCCTTTACTTTTTGGAGTGTTTATTTTGTATATTGTTTGAATTCTCATAGTTAAGTAAATATGGACAAGTGGCACAACTCAATGTGATACAAATAATAAACGTTGAAAATAACCTACTAATTCTATACATTGCCTTTCTTAATACAGTCTCACTTGATTGTATCTTACTGAAACTTGCATCCTTAGGCAACTATAAGTTACCTGACAACAATGATTTTAACAAATACTCTACATGCACGTTTTTTTCTGTTGCTTGTCCAAGAGTCCTCATTTTGTAGGTCTCTCATCTACGTAACATGTTCCCTAAGGTTAAGAATGAAAGAGGTCTCTACTACAGACACTCTTGATTGAAATAGCAGATAAATTGCTGCTGTAATGAGAAAATTTCTTTTTCCCTAGATAATTCAGCTGCTCAGCATTGAAAAAAATTTGAGATGAAGATTCTTCGTGAAATAGAAAAATTAAAGATAATTTCTTTACGATCAGAATTTGCTAATGAACCTACTATGGAAATGAAGAGCAAAACTTATTGTTTTAATGGAAATATGATCAGGTTGTGTAAAGAGACATTTGTTGTCAAAAAAAAGAGACTGTTGTATAAACACTGTGACATGTGATGCCTTTGTAAAATGCTGCTGCATGTCTGGAATAAAGTGGTTAAAAGCACACGATGATGAAGTTAACCTAAATCTTTCATTGGCTTAAAAAAATAGGTCAAGTAATACATTACTAGCTCCGCTCTAAGCCTGTACACAACCCGTACATTCCAAAGTGAAAGAGGTTTTGCTTAACATTCCTACATCTACTTTCATTCATGGTATCTCCAGGTTAATATATTTAGCTTTTCACAAATGTGACTCCCTTTTGCTTCCTTTAAAGTGGAAATTCCTCTGCTCTTTAAGGACACTAGTCTCTTACCAAAAAGGTGCTTGAATAGATCATTTATTTTACCTGAGTTTTAAAACTAAAACGCTGGCATGTGTTAATGCAGGGATTATCACACGGTTTATATGTGACTTGCAAGCAGATTTGTTTCTCTTTCCTCAGTCTTTGACTTCCAGAAGTAAAGTACCATGAAGTGTTCTGCAAAGCGTTTGGCAGACAGCATGCGACGCGTCGAGACGTTTGTTAAACACGGGCACACGGGAGGCGTGATGAAGGTCGCCTGCACTTTGCAGCTCCGCTTACACAGCCAAGTTCAGCCTGTGCCCCTGGGCACTCCCTTCTTTGGTGGGAGCGAAGCCTAAGGAACAACCTGACATTCAGTGAAATTTCCGACAGCGAGAGATTTTGGGGATGCCCACCTACCAAAATGGAGGGCTGACTCCTCTTGGAAGCTGTGCCCAGCTCCTTTTTCCCTCCCGAATCGTGTTTATTTCCCAGGTGGGCAGACAGCACGGCTCTGATGGTTTTGCCCTGTCCTGGAGCTGCTCCCGCAGGTGCCGGGGCCGCTTCCCTGCCGGGAGCATCCCGGCTTTTCCTGCAAAATAATGCCACTAATAGTAACACTGGAAAGTTTCTAGCGCGTCTTTTTCGGAGGAAAGAATGAAAACATTAGCTCGAAGCCGATAAGAGCTGGTAACACTAGAAACGCCCCCCCCCCCCCCCC
>VXBX01007119.1:319892-357548 GCA_013400415.1 Scytalopus superciliaris
GGGGGTTATATTTTTTTTTATTATTATTATTTTTATTTTTTTTAATTTATTTTTTATTTTATTTTATTTTATTTTAAATTTTCTTTCTTTCCCCCCCAACCCTGCCTCTCCCGCACCGGAGCGCGTTGCTGGGGGCTGCCCTTCCCAAGTGCCGGCGCGCGGCTGAGTTGGCCGGCGGTGAATCCCGGGGAAAGACGGTGTGGGCGAACACGGGCCAGCCCCGCAGCGGGCGGGCAGCCCCCCGTGCCTGCGCTGCGGGGGATTCGCCCGGCTTTTCCCGGGAAAAAGGGTTCCTGACACGTGTTGAAGGTGTCGGAGAAAAGCGGTGGGGTTTCTGGCTCGGAGACGGTGTTGTTGTTGAGGCTGAAGTGGAAGTTGCCCTCTTCTGCCTCGTCTCTCTGGAATCTGGAGACTGTATTATTCCTTGTTTTATTTTGAGGGGACCTGCCTGCGGTGTCTGACAGCTCGCAGGCTGATTAGAATTTAACTGAGTCATGGCACTATAAATGTTCAGCGATACCGTAAAGCTTTATTTAAAAAAGAGTGCGAATGCAGTCTGCGAGACCGGTGGGGGGGATGCAGTCACTTGTGGAAAGGGGGTGGTGTATCCCCGTGCGAGGGGTAGAAAACATTTTCTTTAATACTCATACGAGATTTACTGTTTCTAGGGCTGACTGAGCACGAGAGAGTGGCACATTAAGAATGCCATATGAGAACAGCTCTCTGGGCTGGGGATATCTTCTTGTTAAAATAATTTTTAATGGCATCTGAGTAATTCTTACTAAATGGGCAACAGTAGGCATCAGGGAGAGCAAAACTTCTCGTCCAGAAGAATGTCCAGGCGGGTTTGGGGTTTCTGCTCTCTGGGGTGACTGTCTTCCCAAACTTGTGGTCAGCTGTCTGTCAAGATAGAGTCGACATGGGCTCCAGAGCAAGACAGCAAGTTGGTAATGGGTGAAATGCATCCTTCAGGGTGTACGTGTTCTGTTGTGTGGGATGGAAGAGGTAAGGAGTAGTGACTGCATGTTTTGGGCAGGGGTGAAATCTGACCTGCTCTGAGACTGGCCTGTGGGTCTGGGTTATCTAATGAGCGAGAGCTATCAATGGCTTTCAGATTTTTGTAGGCCATGCATGCACAGAATACAAGATGCTGTCAGATGCCAGACTCTACTGGATGAATTTCTTTTTTTCCCCCCTCTTACTCTTGGGGTAGAAAATTACCAGATGAAAACGTGCTCTTCCTCTCTGCTTCCCATGCTTGTTTCTTTTTCCAAAGTGAAAGACGTGCAAACAAAAATTTATTGTGGTCATAAAACCATGCTGATAAAGAAGTAAAAGTGATCTAATGTTTTTATATTGTAAACTTAAATGAGTGATCTAATTGCTCTTTGTATCACCTATAGTGTTTGATAGCTCTGTTTGGGCTAAATCTGTTCAGTAAAAGGCATCAAGGAAATTTTTTAAGTGATTTAAGTTATAGAACTCAAACATGAATTAATATGGTGATTGTATTTGCCCGTAGTTTTGCTTAATGTGGGACTGGCGTATAAGAATTGAAGAAAACTTGTTTGTGTAAAGCTTATTTTATCTCTTCAGAGCTAACTTTATTTTTCTGGCTTTGAACATTGACAGAAGGTTTCTATAATGTCAGCTTTATTGTTAGCAGTGAGAGCACTGTCAGTTTCACCGGTGACAGTGCAGGACATTACTGTGTTAAAAGATAAACTGTTTTGTGTTGTGCCAAGCACATGTATAAACTTGCCCAAGGCAAAGCCAGGGAGTTGCATTTCCCCCAGTCAGCTGTCCTGCTCAAGAGCCGTGCTTGACACCTCTTTGCAGGGCTATCAGGGAATATATGGAGACTATAATATTTTTTAATTAATTTTAGAATAGCTCTTCAGAGCTTGCGTGAACCTCAAAACCCAAATGGCTTGTGGTTGTTGGGTTTTTTTCTTCCCCTGTATGTGAACAGGGAGTGAAGAGGGCCTGGGGAGAGCATAGGGTTCCCAACTGGGTGCCTGGTGTGGGAGCACAAGCCCCTTTTCCAGTGGGGCTTTGGTGGCTCCCCTCCCATACACGGGTCCTGCAGGCAGGGCAGGGCTTGGCTCATCTTCCATGTGCTGAGCCATGGACTGGGTGATGAGCAGTAGGTGGGATTAATAGGATAGCTGTCCTATGGATTCAAAAAGGATAAATACCCTTTTGGGACAAGAAGTGCAAATTTCAAAGTATAAACCATTGCTGCTCAGGAGGGGTTTAATGACAGGCAAGCAGAAAGGCACATAGGTAGGGAATGAAGCTTGAACAGGAGGAAAAGGTGTGAAAGAATATGCACAAATATACAAAAAAGATGAAAAGTATAAACTTGATGTTCTGTCTAAACAGTCTTAACCTGAAGACAAAAAGGTTAATGCCAACAGCATTTGTGGTTTGCTCTTTCTTCCTGCCAACAGGCCAAAATGATAAGGAGCTGTGCTTGACCTGCCTGAGGCAAATACGGGAAGAGTTGTGAGGAAAGTATTTAAAAGGCTTGTGGCATTGCTTTTGGATATTATGGGGTTAGGGTTTCGCTGGCTGTGTTTTGAAAACACTGAATTAGAAAACAGCCTGCAGTGGTTGGCGGGCAGTACTTTGGGTGGGCATCTGTGACCACAGGAAAACTTTTCTGCCTTTCCTAATGGGAAGATCCGCCTTGGGAAAAGTGGGCAGAGGGATCCTTTTGGTAAAGATGAATGCCTGCTCTTTAGTGTTTCTGGATTATTTATTTCAAATACTTGGAGTGCTAACGGACCTATTTAGCACTTGAAAGAATTAATTTGGTAATTTATTTGGCTGCCTGTTGCAGGTCAATTGGCTCGATGGTTCAAGAAGGAGAATGGGAACTAAAATTCACATAAATAAATATTCATGTATAGAAAGGGGAAGAAACAGTTGCTAGACATCTCAGCTTGGGTCAAACCCCTCTTGGCAGTCTTCTCATACTTAAATTGCTATGGAGCTCATTGCCCCTGTTTAATTGCCTATCTTGAGTGAAAACTGTTTTCATACAACCTAAATACCATTGTCTTCAGCAGACAAAAACCAATTTTGCTTAGAGACAAAATCAGATAAAAAGCAGAAGCTACTGATCTTCCATTGTTAGTTTCTAAGAGGCTGAATTTAGCTTAGAGAAGAAACTCGGCGTTGTGAAAGACTTCTGAGGGATTGATCTTCCTCCTCTGAGAGAGGAAGTTGTGTGAGGGAGCCCTCGTGAGAGATCAGGCGCTAGATGCAAAATGGGTTTCAGTTTTGGATGAAACTGTAATGTCAAAACAAATAAGGGAGAATTTAATGTGCCCCAAAAAGTATTTAATGAAGTTCTATGTTGAAATGTGTCCAAGCAGGATGTCTTGCTCGCAGGTGAACAGTATTTTTGTGTTTATTGGCCTGAAGTTCATGGTGTTCTGGTACTGATTTCACAGCAAACTTTAAGATTCATGACTGCATGCTTTCTGCTTCTTCCCTGAGCCCCATCCCAGTGTGAAAACTGAGAAGGCCTTTTCAGTGATGTAGAAAGCAGGGCTTGCCTCAGAGATAGAAATAAAATGATCATTCTTGCCCCAGGAGATTGTCTTGTAGGCGTTGTTCATGTCTTCACCTATCTGCTTCTTGCAGTTTGTGATGCAAAAGAGATCAACATGCAAAAAACTATAAGATATACAAAGCAAGTAATCCATATATATGAAGTTTTGGGGAATAAAGTATTATCTACAAAGGGGTTTGGTTTTTTTATTCTTAGTTTTTAAAATGTTATTGAAGAATATGTAATTTGCCCCAGAAATAACAAATTCCTTTGTTCTCTTTTTTTCGGAACACTTACAAACCTTTTGAGGCCACTTGGAACAATACAGAGAAGAGTGTTTAGTGCTGACCTAAAGCAGATCCCTTCCATTCATTGAACCTAGATAGCAATACTGTGTGGTGTGGATCTTTTGTGTTTTGTTTTGCATTTTCCCATACTGGATAGGAATCTGTCTCCTCTTGGAAGTGGGAGTGCTTAAGTTCACCCATTTGTAAGTGGTGAAAAAGATTTTGTCTACATCTGTAATATAGAACAGTAATTCTGGAGTTAGCTATTTTTCTCAAATTAAGGTGACTTGAGAAGATGAGTATGTGGGGGTTTTTCTGGTTTTNTTCTGCTCTGTAGGACTTCTTGTCCTGTTTTTCGCTTGGCCACAAAAGATTCCGCATCCAGCTTATTTTCCCATTCAGCAAAATGGAGTTGAAGGCTTTGAACTGTTTATTAGGCATCATTTCTCTGCTTATGTTGACTGCAGTGGTAGATTTCAATTTTTTCCCCCTAATTGAATACAAATATTGAGGCTTGCTACTGTTCTGTGGTGCAAATTGTTGTTTGATTTTGTCATGTATATAGGAAAAGGATTTGAAATAGTATCTGCTTGTAGTATTTCAGGGTATTTAGTTATTTTTCAGCTTAATTGGCTCTATTGTTAGGTATCTTTTGTTGGGTCTTGATGCTGGCAGTAGTCCAGCATGCTGCTATTTCATGTACCTGAAAGCTTTGAATAGGTTTGTTTTTTTGGATGATGACCTATCTGTCAGCATGTCTATCTTTTTTCCCAGGTAGCAGACACATTACAGTGGTCAGTTAGGGGTTTTCTCTAAGCTGACTTGAGCCCAAGTGGTTTTGTGGAGGGGGAAGTGCTGAGATCTGCCCCCAGTGCACACACATCTCTGTCCCCTTCATCCTATGCGCTTGTACCCATCTGCGAGATCCTCAGTGCTAGAAAAATTCTGTGTTTAAAAAGCTTTTGCATGCTTTTTTTTTGTGGGAACAGATGCTAAAGGTATTGAAATGAGGAGAGGAAGTCTACCTCTGCCAAGCAACAGGCGTGGGGGAACGTTCAGCTGAAGAGTGGGGAAAATCTTATTTATTTTATTGTTTTTAAATATATTTTATTGCAGTTAAATTTGACTCTTTATGCCTAATAGGCTTGTTGCTTGGGTGGAAACTTGATGACAGAAGATACAACATTTAATAGTGATGCTCATTACAATAACAAGGGTGAAATAACTCAGATCATTCTTATTTCTGTTGTCTGTAAGTTTGCAACCTTTAGTGAAATTTCACTTAGGAATGATAGAAAAGTGCTGAGAAGAATTTTTAAGGTGATAGTTGTGTTGGATAACGTGTTCTCATTGCAGCGTTATATACTATTTAATTCTTAAATCTCAAAAATAAATATAATTCTTACTTGTTTAGTTTTTTCTAACTGATTTCATGGCATTTAGCATTACACTCACTTGTTTTACTATGCTCTTGTGTTCTCCTTACGTATATGTAAATTAATAGAGGCTCTTAAAAATTATTTTGATGTTCATAGGTGCAAGTTTGAAGTGTTAAGCAGCAATCACTACATAGAGAGGGGAGCTTTCATGTCACAGCTGATTTTTTCAATGAAAGGAAGGAAAAGGACTGTGGCTTTTAGAGTTGAATGTGAATTTATTCTTGCAGAAATACTGTCCCCTTAGTCAGTACAAGTCTAGACAACATGAGTTGTTTCTGCTAGTTTCACTGATGGTTCTCCTTGGAAGATTTTGATTTCTGAAGTTCAGAACTGCATTTTTTCTTCTGAAATTAAGTTATTTGCAATTCTTGCTAGCCAAAATAAAGCATTGCTTTCTGTTACATGAACAGTAAGAAAGTAGATGGAGGCATATGAGGTAGAAGTTGTTATGCAGACTTTCATAGGGCCATTTCTGCTGTCCTTTTCAGATCAAGCATGAAATTGTTGAGGAAGAAAATTAATGCATCCTTGGACTCCTGAAGGAAGAGCTTTCCTGATGGGACCACATTCAAGGTAAATAATTTGTTTGGGTCATTTACCTTGTGTCTGTGTTTTGGGGTTTCTTCTTTGTCTTGCTGAAGCTGTCAGACAACTGTGCCATGTATAAGCCTTTTAGGATTATAATATGTTTTGCACTGATAAATTTTCAAGTTAATCCCTCTCTTTTACTGTAAGACTTTTTTTTTTTCTTTTTTTTTTCTTTTCTGCTTAATGTGCCGATTAAAGAGAAATAAGTGTTTTTGTAATGTTTAAACTTTTTGTATGAAATTTGCTGGTAAATCCTGAAGATTTAGCCTACTTGTTTGGGAGGTAGAAGCTAAGTAGTGAAGAACTCGATTTACATGTAATTTCAGAGTGAAAGAGAAGATTAAGTAAAACTTACTGTGATACCATCTCTTATTTTTTTTTAAATAAAACATATTCAAATTGAGCTTCTGTGGCAAGGGACTGTCACAGTAAAATCATTATTAGATATTACATTACAATGGCTTGTAGACATGCAGCATCACTGTCATTTTGTTTGGATCTGCTCCCTTGATTCCCATTTCCTAAATCCTATTTTTCTTTGATACCAGGGAATAATTCCCTGAGTGTTGTCCAGTGATTGCTTATGTATATGCACTTTGGTTTGTGAGTAATTTTATTCACTTGAGTAGCCCCACTGTCCTCGGTGGGCCTACATGCGTGCCTAAGAACTTGAGAATGCTGATGAGCATAAAGAATACAATTTGGGCATGTAATGGTTGACAAGCAGTTGTTGTTTTGTTTCTGGTCTCTCTTAGGACTCATTTGCATTGTCTCCAGTGGCAACTTCTGTGAGCATTTGTAGGGAAGGTCTAGAAGCTGGAGGCAGTCATACCAAATCCCAGCCTGCAGAACTTCTTGCATATCTGTTGTAATGACACAGATTGCAGATGCAAGGAATATATTTTTCTCTTTTTATAATAAATCCATGTGTTGCTTGACTTCATTTGAATATGGCATTGGTCTGTGTAGTTCAGTTTGAGCATCTGCAACATTGTAGAATATAGAAAAGTGAAATCGTTTTAAAATACACGCACTTTTAAAATCCAGGTGGTTTGGATTTATCCAGAATCAATGTTATGGAAAAAAAGGGAAGTTGAGATCCATTTTTACCCCGTAATGTTTTCTGTTTGACTTTTCGGAAAAGAAGTCTAGCATTTCTGTAGTGCATCTTAGTTGTCTGAGCAATTGTATTTAGAGAAAAGTTAATCGTGTTACTTGCTGGTCTCAGAATCTGTAAGAATTAAAATGTAATCAATTAATTAACTGCTTAAAACTTGCGAATTGTTTTGATGAGCAGCAGATGGTCTCTTATACAGCTTTAACAGAACTTAGCAGACAGTGGCTTTTGTGGCAACAAGCTTTTAGAAATCTTTCACATCTTCAAAAACCGTTAAAGTAATTCAAAGCTTTGTTTCAAGATTGTGGCCTTGTTTAAAAGCAGTTCTGTTTAGTCAGAGTTACAGAAGCTTAAGCTGTAAACAAGGATGTTGCACCAAGTATTCAGCTTGTCAGTAAGGTGCTTAAGCTAAAGAGTTGAGAAAACATTTTTATCAGTGTATACATGGCGGGTAATCCCAACATGGCTTGCATTCCATCTTCTGTTTCTAATCAGTGTTATAAAACAGTTATATGCTATGTCTTGGTAATTTTTTTGGAGTCAGGAGTAGGTTTGTTTATTGGTTATAAGCACTAATTGTCGAATACCTGTGTTGGTATACCAAGTTTGCATTGCACTCATAAATAGCTTTAATGTGGAACGAAGCATTGTCTTAATGAGAGGTTTGTTTCTGTCACTGGAATTAGACTGCTGGTTTAAAGTCAAAACTGCTGGTCTTTCTACAAAAGACTACTGCTTTAGAGACATAACTGCTGGACTTCCTGATGCTGTGTAACCTTCACGAAGTGAGAGGGAGGGGCAGAAGGCAGTCATGCTTAAGTTGAACTTGTATCAAAGGAAAAGTGATTATCAGTGAGCTGAAGTTTGTGAATTATGTCCTTGTTTAAGTCTGTGCAAGTCTGAGAAACTTCGAAACATGCAAATAACGAGAAGCTACAGATGAGAATTAAAAACTAATACTAAGTAACTATCTTGTCAAAGGAACAAGATGGTGATTCACTGTGACCAAGGTTGGGAAAGGCAGCCTTTAATTGAGGAGAAATTGGTCACTGTAAACCAATTATGTCTTATTTATAATGATGGGTTTCAGAGAACAGCAAATGAGTGTAGTATGATCTTGGCTGATAGCATGTGCTTTTCTTGTTGGATAAAAACCTGAAAGCCTGAGGATATGAAGTTGCAAACAGAAGTTTCACTTTTTTTTTTTTTTCCCTCACCCTCCTCTTTCTTAAGGGGAAAAAGTAGTCTATGCAAGTGGAAGAAACTCCACTTTTTTGTGTGAAACTGATTAGTGTTTGGATGTATTTTGGCATTGGGAACTAACACAGCGCTTCCATTTTGGCCTCTTCGAAATTTGGTGGAGGAATTGGTAACTTGCAGGGTAGAGAGGTGTCCCTTGTTCCTTCCATAACCTGGCATTTAATATTTTACAGCAAACTTTTAAGTTTAACATATTTGAACTTGTACTAGATAGGGTTAATAGGCTAGAACAAAAGGTCAAAGCATAAGGCATTAGGCTTAATTAAGGGAGAGCAAGAGTGGCGGGAGTATGTGACAGTTAAATGGGTTTCCCACAGACTAATGTCTGTTACAGTGCAACCATGCCTCAACTTAAGTGGGTTATTTTGTGCAAAGGGCACCAGTGATTAGCAGTTTGACATGCCAGACGTTTCTGGCCAATCCCATCTGTTTTAGAGGTTAAAAAGCATACCTTTATGAGCTGATAGATTGATTTGTGTGCCCGTCTGGTAAAGATTAGAAGTCCAAGGCCGATGCTGTAAATGCCAGTTATAGAATATTGTACTTTCTTAGTTGCTCTTTGTTTAAACTGTCAACTGTGGTGTAATGGGGCTAACAGCTATAAAAGTGACCGTGCAACACTGAGAGCGCGGCGGGGCTGCTGCGGCGAGGGTTTTGAACCAGAAAGGTCTGGGAGGAACACTTCCTCCTTCCTCAGATTTGTTTTGAACGTGAGCCTGTAGGCTTTGGGCATTTTGCAGTGCTTTGCTTGGAAGGGGAATCTGGCTTAGTGCATTCCTGAGTAAGGCTCACGCCTCTTCTTTACAGCAGTCACTGTTCTGTGCCTGTCCAGACGTTACCTGTCTCGGCACGAGCAGTTTCCCAGTTCCAAGCACAGTTGGCTAGAGGAGAATTTTGGTACTTGAAAGGTTTCAGGATTTGTCTGAACTCATTATTCTGTCTGTATCCTTCCTGCTCTGTTGTTGAACTGGGACAATACATGCGTATTCCGTTGTTTTTTCTTTGTAGCTGTTACTTTCAGGGTAGTTTTTCTGATTGTGTCATGAGGTTGCCTTAGAAGCCTAAAATAAAATAGGTAGCACAATAAGCCTTGACTGTGTTTCTCATCATCTTTATGACTTTGTAAAGTCAAAGTTACATTACTATTAATATAAGACTATTAATAAATCGTTGATGCAATAAAACTGTTTTTGATAATGTTCAAGGTTCATACATAGTTGAAGGTGATTATCCTATTTTAAAATCAAGTAGAGGTCAGACTGTATTGTAAGATAACTGACTGTGGCCCAAATGATATGTGATAGCTTCAAGCCCAATGAGAGTCTTCCTCACTTCAAATAAATACATGATTTAGAAATAAATTGTTAACTAAAAATGTATTTTGTGGTAACATGGAGATTGACTTCCATTGTATTTAGTGAAAAGCAGTGAGATATATGCTAAAAGCTCTCATTTTTAAGATACTGTTTAAGTTTTCCTTATTCTCTCTTTCTCTTCCATTCAAGCAGTGACACTTGTAGCTAAATATAACAGAGACATATTAGAGACAAATTAGCATTTGGCACTTTGCATTTAATATTCTTATATTAACTTTTAGAACTAGTCACCTGTCTAAAGTTTCTTGGTTTTCTCCTTGCAAACATGATTATCTTTCCCTTGCTCCATCCAAAAGAAAATAAAGGTGGGAGATGGTAATGACTTGCTATTCATACTGTAAAGACCGCTCGATGTACCTGAGCTATACTTTTGCTGTAGCAGCTGTGACCTGTTCCTGAAGAGATTTCCTAATTTGTCAGTAACTTGTCTTCACCTTATCTAGCTTTGTAAGAGCCACCCTAGTTTCTCTCTTCCTGTGAAAGTCTCTTCCTTTACTTCTGTTTGAAATGCCTAGAAATACTCTCAGTGTCCTTTAGGATGAGCAAGGCAACATCATTATCTTGCAGTTTATTTAGTAACATGGAGCTGAAATGGGCATATGCAGCATCATGTTCTCTATGGAATAATATCTATTTAAATGATTTGGATCTAATACATATTTACATGAAAAAACGTCTTGCCCTTCTCTATGGGGAGAGAAGGTGAACAAGCATAAATTTTATAACACTCATTGCTTCTCTTGCACTAAATCATACTTAAATTGCAGAAGGTTGTTGGCTTGAGAGTTGTGTAAAAAGTGCTTGGCTAGTAAAGTAGGGTGCAGGGAGATTTATTTAATTTAATACAAAGAAAATATTGTCAGCTGCAGTGCATTGGTACAGGACTGCCTAAATCCAAAAGCTGTATTTAAATTTTTGTTTATATATATATATGTGTGTGTATATATATATATATACGATAATTTCATGGTTATAATACAAAAAATGTAATCCTGAAATTATCCATTAGTGCAGCATGCATGTATGCTCTATTTTGTCTAATTTGATTGCTATTGATCATACCTGAGCCATTATCTAATGTCTTGGGAACAGGATGGACTCTGTGTCTGCTTTTCTGCTGTGTCAGGGCAGAACATACTTCATCAAGTTTCTTGCAACAGTCATTATTAGAAGTTTATAGTTGCTGTTTGAGTGTTATTAGCATTTCCAGCTCTGAGTGTGGCATGGATCAAATACTAAAGGTTTTCATGTAGCACACTGAAAGCTGTACTTAGGTCTAAACAGAGTGTTTTCTTCCCATATCATAAGGATTTAGTCTAGTCTTGCTAATGAGAATGTAAGTCTAGGCAGTGATTTTTATTGGGCTGGGGCTTCTCTCTGAGTCTGTGCAGTTCATGCAGTGCAATGATGTGGTGTCAGTATAGTGGCTTCTCTTCTATTGTTCCACTTCCCTCATAGGATAAATCTCAGTAAAACTAGTAAGTTTAGCATTGCAGAGTATAATGGCACTATACCAAATATTCAGTAGTTGTCAGTGATATGGGTGCATTTTTTAAAAATATATTTTATGTTGTGTTTTTCAGTTAGAATATTATAAAACATTTGCATAAGATTCATACAGCCATTAGGCATTAAAAACAATTCTGAAGTGTCCATTGTTTTAAACTTTGAATAGTTTTCAATGAAAAACAAAAAAAAGACTGGTGTTTCAGAGGATTTGCTTTCTTAATTTAATTGATGAAAAGACAAGTACTTGGTTGGTATCCCTGACCCTTTGCAAACTGGGTTGGAAAGGATGCTGCACCATGCTTTTGTGAACTGGCCCACTATGGATTTCTCCTTATTTTAGATTTCCATACTCTTTGACCTTGTAGTTGTCGACTTTGGTCTGGAACAATTTCAAAGTCATGTAAATGAATGTAATTAAGGTATTGCTTATCATCTTGGAGAGTTCACAGTGATGCTTATTGGCTAGAAAGGTTTGTTTACTTAATATGGAAGGTTAATATAAGGTTAAATTTCACTGTGTAAAATGGCTTCATAATGTTTTTATTCAGCAGCTGAAGAAAATAGTGTTTGAAAAAGCAAATAATAGTTTCATTTGACCTCCATGTGTTTCCTGTAGCTTGCATTATTGGGAAAATTTATCTTCATTGCATAGTCTTATTACAGTTTTTCTTTCTCCTCCTCTTATAAAAGGAAATTCTCAGAACTATTTGTAGGCCTTTGTGTATGAAAGGAGCTACATTAAGGAAGGAAGTGCAAAAATATTTGACAATAATTGCTATAAGTAGTCCATCCACTTCCACTCTGTCTTTTGTTCCCCCTCCCTATTTTTGCACAAATGAGATTCATGCTTTGTTCTTTGGTGTTTCTTTTGTCTTTATTCCCACTGCTGCCAAAATATGGTGAAAAAGCAGCGTAAAACAGCAGGGAAGAAAATCAAGGTACTGGTTTTTGCCTTCATTTCTCAGGCGGTAGAAAGAACAGGGCCTAGGCCTCTATTTTCTTGTCAGTAGCCTTCAGCCTTGTTTGAGTATAGTTGTTTTGCTTATCACTTATGGAAAAAAATTGCTTGCCTGAGCGTGGGGTGTTTTTTTCCTCCACTTGGCAGTTTTTGTAGTTGCCAAAAAGGTGACCATATGAGAATTGTTGTGTTAAACAGAACAAAAAGACCCCAACAAAAGTTCTCCCTGCACCTTTCATCCCCTGCTTGTGACCATTTTTGTAGGAATATAGCTCGCAGATGGAGAAATAGACATCTCTGATGGAGTGGGGCATCCAAGCAAAGGTGTTCTCCTAGTCCTGTACTGGACTGAGTTTGGTGGGGAAGGACAAAGCTATGTGAAACTTGGACACAACTCTCTGCAGAGTTCTTCTGGAACTATTTGGGCAACAAGGGCTGCTGGCTGTGCTGGCCTTATTTTGCAGAGTAGTTTCTTTTGTAATTTCTTTCTCATCTAACAAGAGTAGTATATGGGCTCCTTGCTGTTGAGGTAGCGAACTTTCTTCTGCTTGTTCAAATTTTCTGTGCTAAAGTAACTGTACAGTGATGAAAACATGCTTTAAACACTCATTAATTCAATGAATAGCCTTATTTGACTATTTCTAGCTTGGGGAGGTAGCCTACAACTCAAACCCAAGAGCACCCTTCTCCTCCCACTTCTGTAAGGGCTGAACGTTTCAGGTTTTATTCTGTGCTTTCTAATTGTGCAGATGGGACTATAGCTTGATTTTTGTTGAATTTATAATAACAACCATAACTTGATTTAAAAGTGCTTTCAGAAGCTAAGTGAAATCTCCTTTGGGTGACATTTGAGAAGGAGGATAAGAAGCTAAAGTTGAAAACCAGAATATAATGATCCAGAGGGATTAGGGGAGGGTGGTGTGAGAGACCAGATTTATATCTCACTAGCTTGTTTGATGGATGGGTCCAATCAACCATCTTGTCTGTGTGTGTGGGGATTGGAGGGGCCAGGCCTCCAGCATCGATGCCCACATGGCAAGGGTTGCAGCTGTCCTGCCTACAGGGGTGGCCATGGTACCTGAACCATCTAAAGAGACACACAGGGTCTCCATCTTGTCCGGCTTTCTGGACCTGCCAGCATATGGCTTCTTGGCAGCAACTATTTCTCTCTCTATTTCTTTCTTTTCTCAGTCTCCCTTGTCTTTCTTGACTCTTTTCTTCCTCTTGGAGGTAACTTAAAACAGATAAGGTGGTATTTCACTTATGCTGTGGGTTGCTTAAGTGTAATGCTTTCGTGGAATCCTCTCCTCGGTTGCATGTTAACTCCTGTAAACCCTTCTGCCAAAACACCTGTTTTCTCACTAAATTAAAAGAACTCTCTTGAGGGGAAAGTGTGTAGCTTTTTCTCTGTATGTGAATTCAAGGTATCAAAGAACTAAGACTCTGTAATCACGTGGGCAAATTATTTGGTATCTAAATAGAAGTAAAACTCCCAGTAACGCTTGAGGCTTCGGGACCAGGGCATTACAGATGGGGAGGTGGAACACCACAGATAAATGTGAAATCCCTCACCTTTGAAATCAGAAGGAATGATGTTGTTGACTTCAGTAAGGTCAAAATTTCCCCTGAATTCCAAGAGCATGTGTTGAAGTCCTAGAACTCCCTGAATAATGGATCTGTAGAGGTGTATGGTTATGGGGTGGAAAGGCAAAACCAGCTGAAAAATCCCATTAATCTGTTACTTTGGGTCCTATTTATGAAAAATAAGGGAAGAATCTATGCACCTTTCTCATTTGCTAAGAGTAAACCTGCTCCAAACTGCTCAACAGTCGCCACATAAAAGTGGAAAATTTCTTTGCCTCTGGAGGTCAGGATGCTTTCTCAAGAATCAGTCCTGGTTCTCTCAAGGTATTGGTGTTTAAATCTCCATTACCTTCAGTTTTATCCTGCTGCAGAGTAAATGCAAAAGGAACATTTAATAAACTGTGCTGATAGCATTTTGTAACCTCTTTGCACTCCCTCACATAGGTTTAACTGTCTAGATGGAAAGATAACAAGGTTGTGTAGAATCACATTTACTGTTTACTGAACTCTGGCTCATCTCTGGATTACAAAAGCAAACATGAAAGTTTGATCATGTTTTTTGGATATAGCTCTTGAACACAGCTGTCTTGAGTGCTTGCTCAAACTTTTTTTTTTGAGCTAGTTTGTCATATGCCCAAGGCTATCTCAGTATGCATATGACCAAACTAGTTTTTGATCTGAAATGCATAAAAGGTCACTTTGCCGAACTTTATCTTCTGGACCTCAAGTATTACCATTAGTCATTTTCTACTGTGAATTTCCTTAATAGAAAAAGGGTCTGTTCATTGTGCCCTTCAGGCTTTCCAGGCAATTTCACTTCTGCCTTGCCCTGCTGTGGTTTTGTTTTCAGAGTATTTTAATGTGTGACAAGGGAGATGAACAGTATTTGGACACTATTTTTGGGGCAATACTGAGTATTTTGGATTACAGTGCTGTATGGTTCCTCCAGCACTGATGTCTTGCTCAGGCAAATATCAGCTTTATTCTGTCTCTGCAAAACTGATCTTGAGCATTGAAGCAGGTCTTAAAATATCCTCTTTGTGCTGATGATCACGCTATTTCTGTGTCTCCTACCTTATGACTTTGTTGTTATTTTTTGAAAAAAATTGTGCATGCTACAGAAGATACCAGGAGCACAAAAACAATCAAATTTCCTCTGTTGTGGCCTTTTGGGGATATTGTAGGCCACTGCTGTTTTGCTTCCTAAGTAGATTTAGAGCCTCAGATACCAGTTATTCTTTTTGATAATGGATTGTATGAATTTAACATATAAGCATGCTCTTCTCCTTTTCCTGTCCTCTGTAAAGGTCACTGTACAGGAGGGAAAGTTGAGTCATGGGCTATAAACACTTGTGGGTCTGCTATCTGATCTAATTTTTGTTAGCTTATTGCCTGGTGCTGTGGCAGGTGGACTTTGTCAGGTTTGTCCATGGCAGTGACCTGCTCCATCCCTCTGCAGAAAGTCCCGTCCCTGTAGGGGGATGCCATAAGTCAGGGTGTGTTGTCTCCTCACCTGCTGCCTTCCTGAGCAAAGACAGTTACTTGGAGATGTGTTGGAGGTTTTTTTTATTTATTTTATTTTTATTTTAATTTAAAATCCTGCACATGCCACGTGGAGGTCATCTGCAGGGTTCAGAGAATTCTGTCAAGATGTCCTGGATTGTAGAAATAGCAGTGGTTGTTCAAATAATTCAGAAAATAACTAAAGTTACTGAAATATTTCTGAATATTGCTGTATCAAAACCATAGATAGGAAAAAGACTATGGGAAGAGCATGGGACAACAGGTATAGTAGAGCTGGTGGTACTAGGAATGTCTAATAATCAGATGGGGAGGGAGACATTTTTACAGTTCTGAACACCTGTCATCTGGCCTGGGATGAAGCTTATACTGTGGTTGGCTTTTGGGGCTTTGTCAGTTTTGGGGCTCTGGTTTCTTTGGTTGGCTGGTTTTTAATCCTGAGTTGTATTTTCTAGTTAAGCCCTCTGTCAAATGACCTCATAGGTTCTTGTTTAGAAGAATTAGGGAAGAGGGCCATCTTATGATATTTTTGAACTTGTAGTGATGAGATTTACTTGTAGAAATTTTAGGGGGGGGGAGATACTTTCATCCTGCATAAACACCCATAGTATTTAAGGGCAAGTATCCTGATTATTTTCTTTTTTTATTTAATAACTAGGCTATATTAAAAATGTGTGAATATAAACATAATTCATAGACTCACTTTCCTGAATTCTTCCCTGTACATGCACTGGTGCTGGTGTGTTCCAACACTCTATTCCTGTATTTGTTATTTACAAGTGAGCCGCTCAAGATATATATAAATAACTGGTAATTACTAAAATGAGATCACAGAAGAGAATTAAAAGGTCTAATATCTTCTGTATGCCTTTCTTAGGTCTCCTTGTGGTGCTGTTTAGTCTTTGCAGATTGCTCATGTGTAATCTATAGAAAACATTTTCTTCTGGAAATGTGTATATGGTTTGTTGGAGGAGTTCAGTGACCACTGTACAGCTGGAGATTTGTCTCCTATTGGGTTTGACCAGCACTGAATATTTTGATACCCTATGGTCTGTGGGGCACAGCTTCCTCTCAGAAGTGCTGTTTACCACTCCTTGGGACTACACAGATAAAAAAACAGAAGTGTGTACTAATGTCAGCTTGAATTTTGGTCCACAGAAATTGCTCGTTGATTAACTTATGTAAAGTAGCTGGTTAAATTCCTCCTCCCACTCCCTTTTAATCACCATTACATTATTTTTCCCAGCTGTCTGTAAATGGAATAGGAAAAACTGGGTTAATCTAAAGCAACTTGCTTCTTAATAGTTCACACTGACATCAGTGGTTGTCTTAAGTCTCTGTTGCCTTTCAAATGATGCGTGATGTATACAGGCTTTCAGGTACAAGACCCTTCTAAATAAAAGTGTGTAAACAGACTTTGGTTAAAATTGTCATGTTTGTGAGCTGGCATAGATAAAGTTGTAGAAGTTGAATTTTATCTAGTGAAGAGAAAACTGCCAGAAGGTTTAGATACGTACTTGTATTATAAAGTCTGCGGTGAGGTTATTCTGTTAAAAATACTGTCAAGCCTAAGCCTGGGCCAGCTAACTTATGGATGAAGGCAGGTATGCTTAGTTATACTCTTTTATTTTTGTGCAAGTTGGGCAGCAGTGCTGTTTTTTCCTGCTGTTTAAGCCTTGAGCATTTAATGAGATGACTTGTTGTCATCTGCTGTGACAGAAAACACATGCAATAGCATGTATGCTGTGAGAAGTTACGGCTCTGGCCCTGTAAGTGCTGTGCCCTGTTTCTGTATGTGAGATGACTCTCTCCCTGTGTTGGTTTTTTTTTTGCTTTTAGTGGGAAAGGGTGGGATGCAAACCTGTGGCAGACTGACTTCCATGTCCTTGCTGCCTCCAGCAGTGGAATAGACAGACTCAACAGGCTTATCTAGGCAGGGAGAGGGTAAAAAGTATCCAGACTTGAGTTTAAAAATTAACCTAGGAAGGACATTCTAAAAATAGATCAGAGCATGTGAACATATACCTGTGAGAAAGAGAACATAAAATATTTTGGTCCTGAAAGAGGCTTTTAAAAGGGAAAGCTGTATGCATCTCTCTCAAATTGCATGTTTCTGATGCTTAAAAATATTCATTCTGGTTCTGAGGGAAACCTGTCCTGGTTTGCTTTCACTGTTTCCTGCTCTTCTTGTAAGCTTTGACACTGTGGGAGAACATCAGATTAAAGTGGAACACACCTAAATTTAGGGAAAATAGCCCTACTGCCTGTACAAAGTGAGCTCTTTTTCAGAGGCAAAACTTCAGTTTGTGACCAGTTAACACTGTTTTTAATGTGCTAACTGACATTTATTTTAGTTGTTCCTTTCAACAGCTAAATTGAAGTAAATGTGCCTTTTCCAAGGAGAACAGTCAGTCCCTTTACCATACCATGCACTGATTCCGGGGGAGCTTAGTGTGAAAACTGCTGGAACTGTACAGTCTTCTGTGAGTTGATCATTTGGTTATTATTGTTTCCTTTTGCTGGGAGGAGTAGATTATATCCAGAGAACAATTGATTCTGCCCCCCAAGTCTGACTATGGTTTTCATTTCGTATGCTAATGACTGTTTTGTAATACAGGAGTACAGAAATGGTAGCTGAAAATAGCATTCCCACTGTATTTTGGAACATAAAAGAACATGCACACACTAAAACAGGGTAAGAATGGGACTGTTACACTTTTACAGGTGTGGGACTAAGATGTGTGGGATATTAAGTAAGGCAGAGCATCCAGAAAGGAAGTCTGTGGAAAGGGAGCCATTCCCGGGTCCCGCAGGCGTACGCCAGCATTCCTTGAGTCTAGCACGGATGAAACACCTGGTGGTAGTTGCATGGAGGCATTATTTAACAATGGAATACTTGAAAAGTTGCTTGCATAGAACTAGCAGGAATGGTAGTATCTTCCTGGCAGTGCATTGCATGAGATTAATCTGTGGAGCAGACAGGGAGAAAACTAAGACCAGGTAAGACAACAGGTAACCCTCTCACCACAGTCTTTACTCAGAAACAAATAGAGTAAATAGTCTTATTTTGTTTTTCATCTTTTTCTCTCTTCTTGCTGGATTTGGAGATTAGAAAGCAACAAGAACCTGACCTGTGCTTTAGTCTGAGGAATTGAAGTACCTCTCTTACTTCTTTGTCATACAGAGGCACTGTTACCTGTATGATGGATGCAGTCAGGATTTGGTGTTATCAGTGGTAGCTGTCTAACTTCTGCTACTCAATTTTCATTTCAAAACAGTGTCAAATAATGTGAGATTTTGCTTTTACAAAGAATGACATTGCATATGTGAGGGAAAGCTTGAGCATAGTCACTTAATTAGATATGGAAATAAAATAGAATAATAAATGTGGATCCCTATGTAGACAGACCAAGTACACAGATTGATATTACAGCTCAGCTTCACTGAGCAGGGAAGTCTTATCCCGGGCCCATCAGTGCTGCCACTTCACTGGTACAGGCATAGGTTGTGGTATTACCCAGTTGGGAGCAGTTTAAGGAGGTGCAATTATTTGTCTTATTAAAAACATAAATATTTGTGCCATCTTCATTTCCTCAGCCAGGTTACTGCAGGATGAGGAAAGAGAGTGCTAGTGGAAGTAAAGGAAAGTGGGGGACTAGAAGTAATGATTTTTTTAAAATTTATTTTATTACTGCTTCCCTCATCAGGGCCTACTTGAGGTGATCAAGAAGAGAAGCAAGAGATAAATTAAACAAAACACAAATTCTGTATGGTAGATGATTGTCTGAATAAATAGACTCTTTCCTTCTAAGAGACTGCATCAGTGTTGGAGGCTTTCTGTATTCCCCCCGCCTCTTTATTTTGTCTTCCTTTTCCTATTTTATTTATTTTTAGCACTTTTCAAAAGTAAACAAAACACATGCACACCTATTTAAATAGAGAATCTTTTTGAGTCAGGCTTCTGAGGTAGTCTAGTTTTACTAAAGGAATTTTTTTAAAATCAGAAGCCTGACTCATGTCATGTTCTTTCATTGTAAAATACAACTCTGCTGTAGTTAATAAGTGACTGTTCTACCCTAGTATTTTATGAAAAGGCACATATTGCTACATTAACTTCTCAGTGCATTTGGTAATCAAAAGTAATTTAAACAAACAAACAAAAAACCTAACTCTCAAAAACAAACACACAAAAAAGAATTTGTGAAGACCACTGATGTCAGTCTTTAATTTGTGCAGCTGTTGTCTGCATTAGGAATTTCTGTAGGTAATCCTTGTTCAATATGTAGTGTTCCAGACCTTTGCTTTGAAGTGTTGATGTCCTTCTATGAATGCAGGAACAGAAAAAGCACGATGGGTATTTCCAAATCAAAAAAGCCTTTTGAAGAGTCTCAGTAGGTTATCAACATTTTGTTGACTGAAAATACAAGAATAGAGTCCTAGAATATCTTGAGTTGGAAGGCACCCATAAGGCTCATCAAGTCTAACTCCCTGTTCTTTGCAGGACCACCTATCACTAAACCTTATGACTAAGACTGTCATCCAGATGCTCCTTGAATTCTGGCAGGTTGATCCTGTGACCACTTCCCTGGGGAGCCTGTTCCAGTGACCGATGGTCCCCTCAGTGAAGAACCTTTTTCTAATGTCCAAATGGGGTCCAATCTAGTTGGTAATCTCTGGGAGAGTCACCAGACTTTCTCCCAGTACTACAAGCAGACTGTGGTGCTTCCTGTTGGCTTCCATGGAGAAATGCTATGTACTTCTTAGTACAAGTGTTTTTTAGGGTTTATTTTGACTGTTGTAATTTTTGACTGTTGTAATACTTGAACATTTTATGCCCAATATGGATCTGGAGTAGTGTGCACTGTAAAGAACAGAAAAAAGTCACTCCAACTACTTTAGGTGAGTTTGGGTTTTTTGTTACGTTAGAGTTGTTTTTGTTAGTTCATTATTTTTAAGTACTATAGGCTAGGTTTTTAGAAAGTTATCCTTGACACAGTTTTGCATCTGGCCCAAAATTGTTATTCAGAAAATTTGGACAAAGTGTTAGCCATCTTTATTGGCTAAAGCGCTCGTGTTTTGTGGGGATAAAGTCTGTTGTCCCTGGGACTTGCTGAGTTGTCGATTGCCGATAGTACTGCATGTGCTGCTATTGTTGAATAGTTGAATTGACTGATAAGTTAGTTCTGCCACATATTTTTCATGCCTTGAAAATTTATTTTGACAGCTGTATTCTTAAGCTTTTGAATAAAATAATACAAATATTGTTGGACTTGCTGTAGATTTTAAGTTCTCCAGCTGTGTTTGGGTCTATATGAGGTTATCAGGTTGTATGCTATATATTAGCTCAGGGTCTGCTGCTTGAACTATTGTATTACAGCACTGTAAAAAAATTTTATAACAATACGAATGGGCACTTAACCCATATTGAGTTTGCAGAGAACTTCAAAAACTACAGTCAGACACTAATCACATACAGTTATCTATAATAAAATTATTATTTCTGGCACTTGGACATCTAAAAAGCATTAAGATTCAGAAGTGCTTAAATGCAAAGGAAAATATTGATTACAATTTGGAAACCTGCTATGAGTTACAGAGTACAACTATATATTTTCATCTTTTGCTCTTTAAAAATTAATCTGTTCCCTTTATGTCTGTTGTATAAAAGGCTGTGTTGTTCAAGCTGTGCAGATAAGTAAGATGAGCCCCTGGTTGTTTTCTGTCCCAGCTATAGCTTGGGAAAATTTATTAATTGAAAGGGTTCATGGAGTTGCCTCTTCTTTTCATGAACTATTATGTACCTGAAAACTGTACTGTAAGACATCATCTACTGTAAGACATTTTTGGAAATAATTGGAAGAGTATGTGGGAGGACATATGCTTTACATGGTATGGTTGTTCTAAAATCTGACCTTCTTGGCATTGACCATGGTGATAACTCTGGGATTGAAAATGTGAATTTGAATTCTTTCTTGTTTGAATTAGTAAAGTTGCATTCCCAAAGTTACTACTGTTCCTAATCAATCATCATCTCTTAAAAGATAAATTAAAAGTCATCTGAGGTCTTTGGTATCAGATGAGTGTTTTAGGTTTTTAAATCCTTTATTCTGGTTTTTGACTTTTCAACAGTGATAGCTTTGACTACTTTCCAACCAACACTCTCAGGCATTGTGTTTTAAAGCACTCATTGAATTCTCTAGATAACTGAGAGTCACCTGGTCTTGTGCTCTGATCAATAAAAAGATGACTTGCTTTTCCAGATCATCTTTCCTTTCCACTTAGACATTGCACGTGCTTTGTCTTCAGAGTTCATAGAGATAAAAGAAGCCACAAACAGAGATAAAGCACTAAAGGCAGGTGGTACTATCGTTTGCCAGTCACTGGAGCATCTCATCTGTCCTTTTATCTAAGTGTTCTCTAATTTGCTGGTTTTCTGAGGTATGTACAGCCAGCAGGCTCCCAGCCTCCTGCATCAGGACACAGAAAAGTGTGCTCAGGAGGTCGTGTACCATGGAAGCTGCCCCTGATTTTGTGACCTCCCCGTGAGGGTCTGGGCTTGCCTGTTCTCAAGGCTGCACTTGGTCAGTGCTACCACGGCTCCAGTCAGCAGCTGCCTGTGTGGAGAGGGCATGAGTGGTAAGAACATGCTTGGGCAGTTCTTCAACAGCTGCGTTGGCTTCCTTTTGGCTTCTGGGTACAATTCAAGGTTTTGGCCTCTGTTACTTTTAACGTGACTTGAGCTCCGGCTGAGAGGCTGTCTGCTTTTTTCATCCAACATAGCAATTAATGTCAACTGGGATACTTGACCTAGATCATCCTAGTTTTTAATGTCAAGTAGCCATTGGCAGGAAGTTCTTCGAGAAGTACTTTTGACTGTGGAATGTGCTTCCAACCTGGTCTGGTGGAGTCAGCTTGCTGAACGGGCTCAGTGCCAGGCCTATCTTATTTCTTTGCCTATGGAGATGAGGAATTGCTCAGTGCTTCTCCTGTTCTCCTTTGCCCCTGAAGAAAGGCAGGTTAATGTGAGTTTTTATCACTACACTAAGACTTTTCCACTTGAGTCATGTGGGAAGATAAATGAGATATATTTGAAAGAAAAAATAGCATACGTGCCTTTATACGTAAGGACTCTTTTCCTAAGAGAATTTAATTGAACGTTTTACATGAAATGAAAACAAAAGACGTTTCCTCACACAGACCAATTTGAAAGTATGGCAAGTTAAATTTAGATAAGTGCTGTTTTCTTTTGGCTTTGTGGAAGACTCTACAGTTCACTGCCACACATGGAAAGTTTCCTTCCTGCTGGGAAAGGAGATTTGTCAAACCATTAAAGCCATCACCAGGTGCTTTAAGCTTAAAGCATTATCCCCAGGCTTCACAACGAAACAGGCTGTAGTAGTGCCTGCTTTGCCCCATGCAAAGGTGTTGGGTGGGTTTTTTTCCCAGCTGTGCCATTTTCAATGAGGTTGGTCAGTTGGGTGAAGAAAAAGGGTCAGGAGCAAAAGTGGGTTTGAGGATGGGGGATTTTGTCTGGAGTGCTATGTGTCAACTGCACACCAAAGCTGGAGCCAACAATTGGAATATAAGTACAGTCATAACTTGGGCCTGGAAAAATTCTGTTCTACTGTGAGATGTCTGAAGGTTTCTTGGCAAATGCCCAACAGCCAACCAAGATGATTATGGTTATAGAAAGACATGAGGAAGGAATTGGGGAGAGAAATTTCATTTTAAGCCTTAGGTAACTAATACTTGTTAGTTCTGGAAGCTGGGACCAATTTCTAACAGCACATCTATATCATGTCTCTTTATGCTCATGTGATGGACTGCCCGGTCCTACAGGATGAGAGAGTTCAGCTTGCGTGTCTACTGTGGACAGGACAGAAAAAAATCTAACCACCTCCCTTTCCTAAACACATTTTAACCCTTTTTCTGTCAGTCTGGATTCTGGAGAGCTTTGGGAGTAGGGTTTAGGAGAAGAAAGAGGAATTAGAGATTAGAAGTAAGGAAAAAAAGAAGTTACTTACTTCTGGAGAAGATTAGGAAATAAATCAGAACTAGAGAACTTGAGAGTATTCATAGCTTTAGTTTTGGCTATCCAATAAAGTGAGGACTCTGTGAGGAAAATGAGATGATAAACAGATCAGGTGGCTTGATTCAAAGTCAACTAAAGATTCAGTGGTTTCAGCAGATTTTGGATTATATATATATATATTTTTTTTAAGTGTAGAACTAAAGGAAAAAAAGCTTAGGAAATGGAAAACTTAAGGAAATAAAGTAGAAGAAAATATATAGGTCACACCTAAAGGGAACGATCTTTTGGTAAGTCTTTTTTGAAGACTGGTAACAAAGAGAGGAAGTTTCAGCACTAATGAGCAGAGTTACTGCCCAGAATCGGGCAATTCTTGTGACATCTGAAGGGAAAGTGCAAAGGAATCAGTGCATGCTGATGAATAACATTGAAATAAACACGCTAATTGGTGTCATGTAGCTCAAAGCAGTTACATGAAGGATTGGTGTTACCCAGGAGCAGGCATCCACTGTGTTGGGGGGGAAATGCTGAGAACTTACACAGTCGGTGTTTTGCTACTGATCTTTAAATGGAGAGGATTAAGGTGATGCTAGGGCAGCATGGGGTTGTGTCACCTGTATAACAAATGTCTAACTCTGGAGTGAAAGGTGGGGAGAGGACCTGGTACGTGTTCAGCAAAGAGAAATGGGAATCCTGTAGAACTCTTGCCAGGCCCAGAACAAAAGCAGGCACTTGTAGGGTGTGATTCATTTGACCTCCTTTAGACGTGAATTCAGGAGAAGAGCCTACTTCTTCCCATGGGCTGTCAAGGAAGACTAACATGACCTGTTCAGATACAGACACTTAGACTGTAAACATCTTCATTTGGTCAAGAGAATTCTGGCTTGGCATCCACATCTAAGTATGGGAAGACAAGGCTGCTCTGTTATTATGGCTTGTGGTCAAGTGTCAGATGGCCTCCATCCTACCTGAGTAAAGACTCAACACCTTTTCAGAATGGAAGCTGGCATTCCAGGGCCTCCAGAGATCTGCCCAGGTCAGGCTAACAATTCCTGCTGAAGCACTGCAAGGGCATCCCCCTTGTGCCATCTCCTCGTGGGCAGCAGTGACTCCGTACTCCTCTCCTGGCAGTGCTGTGAGCACAGCCGTAGGTTGAACTGAGGGGCCGAGTCCTGCAGCATCGCTGGCAAGACATGAGTAGGTGTGTGGTTCACCCAGCTCTGGAGCAAGAACTTCAAAGGGCTGGCCTGTTGAGTTTCCCCCCTGCAGCAGTGACTGATTTACAGGTGAGCGTGGGTAGATGTGACACGCTGCCAGACGGGGAGCTCTGTGGGGACACTATTACTGGAGAGCACAGGGTACGTTCTGGTGACAGGCTTGGTGCTACCTGTAAATCACCCAGTGCGTGTTTGGTGGGCCATGAAAAGTAAATGATTTATTGAAGGTGGTTCCTGGGTGAAATTGGAGTATTGTTATATCGGGCAACATAAAGCACAGGGACTCATGTTTGTGTTCTTACTAAGTAATTTGAGACTAGAAGTAACATGCAGGTGTTACCATCACTTTGTTTCTATTGTATGTGCATAAATGTGTTTTTATTACCTCATGGCTTTAAAACTTTTGTTTATGCTGTAAAACTCCTGAATAAATAAATACACATATCTATATTTAATTTGAAAACGTTGTTATTTTTTTTTCCTCTTGAATTTTCTAGTGGTTTATTTGGAATACCAGCATATTATATTGTGGCTGCAGTATTCTTTTTCTGGGTATGTGGTATAATTGATGTCTGTGTAACAGGTTTGTTTTTTTGGTTTTTTCTTTTTGGTTTTTTTTTTAAGAACAAAACAAAAAAAGCTTTAATATTCTGTCAGTGTGAAGTGTGTTCAAGTTAAATTTTTCAGGAAATTTTTGATAGGGAACTTAAATCAGGTTTTCTATTAAGCTGTATTAAAATTCAAGGCACTGAACTAATCCTTTTTTTAAGAAAAGGAGGGGTGTCACATTTAGTGTTATGACTATTATGAATTATTTTATCCAAGTGTATTTTAAACAATAGCCATGTTGAAAGTGTCTTCATTTTTATGGAAAAAAAATGTAAACAGATCATTCTCATTATTACACTTATTTTCTTAAAGTACTCATTGTCTCTGTGCAGGCTCATTTTATAATGTATGCATCTGGTAATGAAAATAATAATTAAATTCTTTGACAATGAAACTGTGATTGGGGGGAGGGCGGGGGTGGAGAAAGCTCAAGTAGAGCTAGCTCAAGAAAGCTCATACCCAGTAAAGCTAGATAATTGACTAGTAAGGCTGATTCTTCATCTTCAGTGTATTTTAAAGCCTAAAGTTGTATTTTTTTAAAGAGGCGATTCTCACTTTTTTTCCTAATTCATTCTCCATATGCGGAAGCATCACTTTCTTTTTTTCCCCTCCTTTTGCTCTTCTGGTATTTTTTCCGTGTTTCCTGCTCCCCTGTCCTCTCTGTGTCTTCTCCCCATCCTCATGTATGTGTTCTGACCTTCATCCACGGGGAATTGCTCTTGTGCTGGGGCAGTGAGTGACACAAGTGCTGACTTTGAAGGGTTTGAAGAAGATGCAGCTGGAGAGGTTGAAGAGGTCTGAGAGAAGGTAGCTCTGTTGATCCAAAAAGTACACAGGGTGATGAGCTGTGCTGTGTAACCAAACCCTATCAAAGGCTCTCAGTTCTGGGAAAGACAAGGATGTAATCTGGAGCTGAGTAGCAAAACCCAACTGGTGTGGATTAAGATACAGCTATTTGGGTAAGTGCGTGCGTGCTGATTGAAATGTAGGAAATAATGTAACATGGCTGACCAAAAGTATCTGGATTAAATCTGATTTACTTTTTTAGTACTTAATCTCCCTGCTTTTCATTTTGTTATTGCTTATTTTATTTGTTTGTTTGGGATGATGTGCTCTCTTATTGTTTTTGTCTGGGGTTTTTTTTGTCTTGTTTGTTTTGTTTTCTGAATCCTTGTCTTTTAATTTTTTTCTTTTCCCCTGCATTTATACCCTATCCTTAAGCTCTGATTACTTTCCTGTATATCCTCTGTGTCTCTTTCAAGGCATATTCAAAGAGGCTTATTCTTGAGTGAGGTCTTGAAAATGATAAAAGCAACATCAAATGTTTTAAGAGTTTAGGGCAAACTTCTGACAGTGCACAGTGTAGCCCTCTATGTCTGTATTCACATTGTCTTGCAGGCATAGATTAAAGCTGAAATAGTTTCACAGCCTTGGACTGTGTGATGATTCCTCTGGTGTAACAGAGGGGAGAAAAATGAGGTGGGAAAGACATCAGAGTTGGCTGGGTACGTGGGACTCAGCTTGGGGAGCTGTAATATCAGGGAGCATCGTTTTCAGAATGCCTTTCAGTCATATCTGAGGTCTGGGATGGCCTGAATCCATATCAAACATGATTTTTGGGAAGGCCAGTCTGATCATGCATGAGTGGTATGGAGTCAGTGTTTCCTTTTTGAGATTAATCACTGTAATATTTTAATAAAATGGATGTACAACCTGCTTTATTAAAAAAGGCAAATGGTGTGCAATATTAAAGACCTAGAAGGTGCACTAAAATGATGGCTTGTAATATTAAGATTTACCTTGCATGAACAGAAAGCAAACTGACTGTATTTGAAGCTGCTGCTGCTCCATCATTAACTTGGAAACTAATTTTGGTCTTTCTTGAACTCGTTTAAACTTTGTTTCAGTCACCACCAGTAGTAGTTTATTCCACTGTCCTTAGCATTAAATACTTCTTCAGGACTGATCTATTTAATGTATTTTTAATCAGCACTTTGAAAATCTCTAAGTCATCTCAGAATATCTTGTTTCCTGATAAGAAATCAACCTGGATCCTTTAACCTCATTGTTACAGATGTCTGAGGTCACATACCACCTTTTTTTGTGTTTTGTTGAGGTTTTTATCATTCTTTAGCTCATAAATGAAAACCAGTAATTTTTCTTGTTTGCCTGCAACAGCAATATCCATTTGATTTGTTTGTTTGTCTTGTTAGTGTGGATTATTTAAAATATACTCCTTCTCTTACCTTTTCCTGGAGCAAGTTTTTTTGGAATTCAGGGAGGGGGAGGAAATTTGGTGATGAAAAGCCAAGTTCATCATGGCAAAAATTTGAGTTTCCTTGAGGGTTTTGCAACTATATTTGCCTGTTGCAGAAGTTTTCTTATGTGAGACAGAACTTGATGGAGAACTGTATTTCCCCAGTTTGGTTTTTGGTATTCCCTATGGCTGTGATGAGAGACAGGAGTAACCCAGGTGCTCAGCTGTACTAGTAGCTGCTCTGGAGGCAAGGACCAGCAGACCCCAGGGCTTGCCTCTTACCTGCCAGCCTTCATAAAAAGCAGTTTCATCTTCTGGCATAACTGCCCTCTAAAAGGAACAAATGCCAAGAACTTCTCTTTCTTAAATGAGTCGTATTTTGAGAGTAGAAGACTGTCTACTCAGTGTTCTTCTTCACATCCACAGAGCTGGAGTTAGACATCTGACTAAAGGAAGAAAATCTCTAACAGGGGCATTATCAATTTTGGAAGGTTGTAAGCATTGTGGGTTGAACTTTTGTAAAAAAGAATGTGGGGATGTTTTGTGTTATATGATTTTTGGCAATAAATTGGGTGTGGGGAGAGAAGGTAGGAGAGTGTAAATGCCGTGTATGGCTGCTAAAGGAAAACAACTCACCCACTTCTGCCAAGCAATAGACCCAGAAATCAGAGTTCAAATCATGTCCAGGTTTGTACTGTGCTTTTGGTGAACCCATACAGACTACTGAAAACTGAAACCCTAACTACCCTGGTGCAGGAGCGTAACTGAAGTTGTGCAGAGATTTTGGCCCTTTCCTGCTGTTCATCTTTTGAGAATTGGTAGTGTGGTGTGTGTATAACACACGTAATGCATAGCCAGTGTTTCTGTGTTGGAGCATGACATTGAGGGACATTTATATGTCATGTTAGTGATTGTAAGAAAGTATGACTTTTAGAAGTTGCAGATATATAAAGTGCTTTATTAGATTTATTTCCCGTTTCAGACTTTCAGCCAGCTGAGGAGTGCAAGGTTTTTTTCTTGATGGGTGGATTAAAGGATTTGCTATGTGTTCTTTATCATTATGAAAGACTAGCAAATCCTGTTTTCATGTTGGTAATTTTTTATGGATAATTGGTCAAGTTAATTTAACTATGCATTTGAAGTCTTGGGGTTTTTTTAAAATATTTTTTCACACTACTAATTCTCAGGTTTTTAGGATGAGTCATGTTTTTGCAGAACGTCTCATACAATCCTCAAAAAACATACTGGGAAAGGGTTTCATTTTTTAAAATATCATAACACAGTCCAGTACCTTTGTTTTGAAAAGCACATATCAATGAGCCTTTGTTGTTGTTGAAATGATGCTGTTTCTCAGTTTCATTCCTTGATTCTACTGTCTGCCTGAGGAATGGGGAATACCTTCATATTTCTGGTGATGGTTGGTTGGTGTCTGTGAGATCTGCTTATTTTTCTGTGTCAGTCATGGGCATTGATCTGCCCTTGAGTTTGTGGACTCAATTTTGCAAGTTTTGTGTTTGTCCCGTCATCCATCTGTCGTCCCCCCCCTCATGACTAACTAGCGTTGAAGCTGGTAGGTTGATTCATGTGATTAGATTTCTCCTGCTCAGGTTCAATCACTGTTGTCTTTGTACTCAACGATCCGTTTGCTTGTTGGAAGGTTAAAGAGGATGATTCCATGGACAGAATTCTTTTTCTGTATTTTTGATTTTGAAACTTCCTGCTGATGAATGGAAAAACTGTCTAGAAGCTTACCTGGTTGTTATTAGAAATTCTAACCCTTACCATTCAGAAAACTTGGTTAATAAGGCAAGAAATAACTGGGTGCTGTTACTTATATGCGATGACAAAGAAACATCTGCTCGAAGAGCTTATGGTGACCCAGTTTAAATGGTCCGCACAGTGCTAAAACCAGTTCTACAGTATCAGGGTTTTTTTTTCTTTTCTCATTTTGAAAGAATCAAAGATAAATGTCTTGCACATTAAGAAGATGAGCTATAATAAAACATATATGGATAATATGGCAGCAGTCCAAGAGCATTAGTATGCATACCCTGATCGAGTTGTGGTGGCAGCTAGCAGTCACACTCAACTGAGCTAAATGTTACTCAGCGAGCATGGAGGGCCTTCCTCTGTGAACTGTTCCTCTTTTGGAAGGGTGAAACTCAGCCCAGTTTAAGACAGTTCTTTCCTGGTTTGGTGTGAATCCTGTTGGTTTGGAGAACTAATGTTCAACTTCTGCAGGGGGCCACGTTTGTCGCGGAGGGTCTGGCCTGCAGGTGACGGTGTCCTTAGCCATGTGGGTGACTGTGTTAGGATGGACACGAACGTGTTGTAACAGGAAGCTGTGGGCAACAGACAGTCGTGCTGTCACAGGACTGGTTGTTCCAACAGACACGGGGCAAAATTGATATGTGTTAATCAGCGTGTGCCAGTTACATGAGCACCATCACTACTGCAGGGTAATTTCTGCCTGCTTTCTTGACAGAGCAGAGGATACAGGTTCTTCTGAAACATAGCGATGGGAAATCAGATGTGAGAGTAATTCCCTAGTCCTTGCCTGCTTCCTTCCTGTATCTAATTAGCCACTGGGGAGGACAGCAAGGAGTGGGCGGCTGGCCAGATAAATTGTTACAGTGGATTGGATCTGGCCAGCAAAATGCAGCCTGGGTGCTCTGGTTTGGATCACAAGAAAAGGTTTATATGAATTTCTGACTGAACTTGCCTTGAAAGACATATGTTAGATGTTGATGGTTGTTTAAAGACCAAGTTCTTCCTGTGTTCTTAAGTAGCAGGCTTTCAGAAGACCTTAGTAGCTTCTTTTCCATGATTATCTATTTATTCCCTTTGCTTAGAGCAGGAGTAATCTTTACTGCTTCTCTGCATTATTACATGCTTTTTGCAAGTGTTCAGGCTTTTACTTTATTATCCTTTGGAGACTCTTTCACAGAGAAATGAACCTTGATGTCAGGTGGTAGTGAGCATGAATATTCCAGACCCAAATTGTGCCTGCTGTGAAAAACCTCATATACTGGAAGAGAATTAAAAGGGAGGAAATTTTCCATGAGGTTCTTCGCATAGACATTTCTCGTCTATTCTTTACACTTGAATTGTGAATGTGATGGATCAGAGGAGGCAGCTTCCTCATGAGCATGGGAGATCCTTTTGGTAATGTTGGGATACAGTGACATAGAGCCATCTGTGTAGGTGAACTCTGTGTACAGTTGTTTTTGTTGGTTGTCTGATGTTTTGGAGGATACTATAATGTTAATTTTGTTACTGTGAGAAAATAAATTAGGTTCTTTTATTCTTTCAGTGGTCATTACCTTGTTTTTGATGGTTTGTTTGATGCTTGTTAGTAGTAACTCACAAACATAGCAAGGAGGAAAGATTTGGAGTTTTGTCAATTCTCTGCCTGTTATGGCTGATTCATTAACCACAGAAAGTTGAGACAACCTGTAGGAGCACATCTGATATTTACCTATATAACTCCTTTTAAAAGGATGTATGTTATATTTAGAGTAGTAGCCACAGCACTTCATCTCTGTTATCTTTTTGAAATTAGTATTCAGTTTGGCCTTTTCCCATTTCTGTATTTCTGCTTATCTGTGGTTTCTCAGTAGTCATTCACTTGTACATAGGAAAGATGAAATAATGTTATTTTTTATTATTATATACATTGTATGCACTTCTAATAGCTCAAACAATCTTTTTATATTAATGAAAGTTTAGAAGGCTGAAAATTTAATTTCAAGTTGCTTTTTGTTTTTGTTTGAGGAAAATAATTGCTCTTAAAGGATTTTAATTTGGCAGATCTGTGTTTTTATGTGGATTCATGCTTCTTGAAGAATGCATTTTATGTCTGTGTTTGGCACAAGCATACTGTTAGTCATCCGTAAATGAAAATAATTGAAAAGTGACAAAGGTTTTGTAAATGTTTTGAAATCTTTGGATGCATTTAAAAGATTTGTGAAACCTTCACGTTTCTGATTCTTTAAATCAGTCAGTCTCAGGGTGGCGGTTGTAACAACTGTACTATTGGCAAAATATTAAGAATTAGACAAACCAGAATGGTGTGTACTAAATAGAAACTTAATGTGTCTTCTGAAAAAGCAGAACAATTCGAGTGTGCTCCGTATTTTCCTAAGCCAGTAGTTTGGCAAGATGTGCCATAGTTTGAGAAATTGTTATGGGTATGGAGCTGTTTTGTGTTCATTTGTAGAGGAAGTGGTTATGTTTGTTATAAGACAAGTGAGAGACTTTGTTTCTAAAAGGGTCAGTCTAGTGTTACTCAGAAAGAGAGGAGTATGGTTCAGGATAATTACCTAAGAACTTTCTTTCTTTTCCATTCCATGTAATTATTTTGGTTATTTATTTTAAAACACTGTTGGTTATTAAGTAAGGAAGTGGTCCTTACTTAAGCTTACAGCTTTGACTAGAAACAGGATAAATCTCAATTTCTCGTACTAAATTTTATGTTGACTTTAATTTGAGATTTGATACCACTTTTGAGTTACATGCTAGGAAATAGTCAAGAGGTCTGAAACTTAAAAAGGTATTAGGGATTCATAAGCATTTGAATTCTTAAGGTTAAAAAAAAAAGCCTAATGCACTGTAAATTTAGATGCATGCAGTGGAGTGGGAATCCCTGACTCAGAGAATATTGTAAAGCGCAATAACAAAATAGCAAGAGAAAGCTTGTGGTAGATGAGTTTCTGACACTCTTGCTGGCTGGAGAGCAGGAGAGGTCTGAGTCACTGTATGACCTAGGAATTAATATTATTGGAGATAAAATGAAGCATGTTTTGGAGAAGGAAATGCTGTTGGCAACTGAGCACCCAAATACACTTGATAACTAGGAATTGCTGCTGAATAATGTTGGCTTCAGCTGTTCTGTTGGACACATGGCAACAGTATTAGCGCGATCATTGCTGGAACTGTACAAGTGTAATTCACTCTTCTTTTGGGCTTATCTGGTTGACAGCTTCTTACTCTCTTCTCACAATGGCCTGGGCTACCAGGATAAAAGTGTGCCTGTCTAAAGTGGATGCACGTATGTGCAACTACAGTGCATGTATACAAACATGCCTGCCTGCCAGACACCTCTCACTTCTCATGGCTGGCTATATTTTCTGTAATCCCTATGCTGCTTCTTGCTTTGTAGTATCTGAGATTTTCACAGACAAGAATATTTAAACAAAAAGAGTATTTGAAAGTGAAGATTGGTTTTCAGTGATGATGCAGACACTGATGTATTTGTTAAAAAAATTGCAAAACACTTTTGTTTTCTTTTCCCAGGCTTGTGATATTTCTTTAGCAGTCAGGTGCTGACAAAATGTTAATAATATTTAGTACAGCACAACCAGGGGTGTAAGTAAAATAAGTGCTTCCTTATATTACCCCCCCCCCAATCCCACATCACTAATTGCAAGAAGAAAGAAGTGATAGAGAAGCTTCAAGAGGTTAGTTGGGGTGATGAAAGAAGATGTCTGAGGAATAGGGAACCTTGTTTAACTTTATAAGATGTAATATAAACAACCTTGTGGACTTTTTTTATATTGCAAATTATTGTTGAATGTAGGTAGATCCCAACCCTACCCTCCCTTTTAAGTGCAAATTTAGAAAATGTTGTGTCTGGTAGAACAGGGGAAGGTAGCTCAAGGACCTTATTCTATACTGGATGCCTTCAAAGGCTAAGTGTGGGAGGTGTAGCTTAGACTTTGAGATTGCAGGAGTTGGAACTGATTTTTATATCATGTTTATACCTTCCAGATATGGGTGGGTGCGGAGATTCAAGACAAAATTAGAGCCTATGGTGTAAAAGGTAGCCAAGTAGACTTATTAACAGGCAACTCTGATTAAGGTGTTTTTCACAATTCAGAGATGTTTCCAGACATCACTTTGCTCTGAAATGCACTTAAAAAAATTTCTGTGCTCTGCAGACAGCCAAAAAGCTGTGCTTGTGAATGTTAAAAATGACCTTGAGCAGAAGAGCTCAAAGGTTGTTGGTGGCTTTGTACTGAATAAAATAAACTGGTACGGCAATGAGAAAAACCTGCATTGAGGTTCAGGGTCCTGATTCAGCAAAACACATCTAATCTTAAACATGGATACAGTCCTTATTCTTCTGCAAATGCTCATGTAATTCCTGATCAGGGCCCAAGTTAAATATTAGAATAAAAGTGTATATAATATGAAGTATTGATAGTATCCTTAAATTGGTATCTGATGTGTCTGAAGCAGGAAATGAACCCCACCAAAATAAGCAGTGCTGTCTGTGCAGGTCATCAGTCTCATCTGTTCTGAGATGCACCTTGTGGAAAGATGTCCCCAGGTTTAGAAGCTTTTGACGAAACATCTGCAAAAGATTACTGCTGTGTTTGAGAGCTGTTAGGAGACCTAAATTAAACATCAGGTTCTACTAGAAAGCTGTGAAAGATGCCTGGGTATTAACTGAGATCTCAGTAGAGTAAGATTATTTTGTTTGTATCATAGAATGGTTTGGGTTGGAAGATCACTTAGTTCCAGTCCCCTGCCATGGGCAGGAACACCTTCTACTACATCAGGTTTCTCCAAGTCTCATCCAGCCTAGCCTTGAACACTCCCAGAGATGGGGCATCCACAATTTCTCTGGGCAACCTGTGCCAGTACCTCACCACCCTCACAGTCAAGAATTTCTTCCTAATATCTATTCCAAACTGTACCCTCTTTCAGTTTGAAGCCTTTCCCCCTTGTCTGGTCCCTGCAGCCCCTTGTAGATAGTTCCTCTCCATGTTTCTTGTCAGCTCCCTTCAGGTACTGGAAGGCCACAATTAGGTCACCCTGAAGCCTTCTCTTCTCCAGGCTGAACAATCTCAATCCTCTCAGCCTTTCCTCAGAGGAGAGGAGCTCCAACCCTGTAATCAACTTGGTGGCCTCCTCTGGACTTGCTTCAACAGATCCTTTGTGTGCTGGGAACCCTGGAGGTGGATGCAGCTTTATATAAACACTAATAATCTATTAAGTCTTTTTTTCCCTTGCGGATGTGGAAAGGATTGCTGTATTTGATACTTTAACCTACATTATTCAATACTTCTTGCCCTTAACTGTTACTCTCAGGTAATAATTAATTAATGTATTATATACAAGTATAAGTAGTATATTGTATACTAGCAAAAGAATACCAACTGTATCAATAGTAAGTGTATTAATTTTCATTTTTTTTAATATGTTTTTCTGTTTCTTTGTAACCATTCTAAGAGTTGCCTGTGCTAATGTTTTAGCTGTTATTTCAGTACTTAGTTTGTATCTGGTGCTGCTTCCTTTATCATGAAAGCTTATTTATTATATTAGTACTGGTCATATATTAGCACTGTAAAGAGCAATCTATCAAATTATCTATTTAGTCACATTACTTAAAATAAGTATTCCCCCTTACCTAACTTGCACTTAAAAATTGCTGTGCTTTATACTGTGGGTAGCTCACAAAAAGCATAACAATCTATAATAATGAGTCGTAATTTGCAACTTTTGTGTCTAGAAAAGTCTCTTGTGTGTTGCTAGGCATGGGGCTGCATTGGATGCTGCTGGGAAGTCAGGTCAGCAATGCTGGGAAACGTGGTCGGTCACAAGACGATTTTTCAACTCTTTCTTGTTAATACCAGTACCAGTGGAAGTGTCTGTGTTGGCTCCCAAGAGAATGTTTTTGTCAATAGCATCTTTAGCAAATACAGTTTTATTTAAAAATGGGGTCCAAGTGGGAAGAGAATACATTATCTGCCATCTTTATCCCTTTTTTTTTGCTGCAGCATAGTGGTACACTGTGTGCAAAATAAGGCTTATGCTTAAAGAATATGAATATTGTGTAGGCAGAATCAGCAGTTAGAAAATGGCAGAATTAAGGTTGAGTGGGACAACCTGTACTTGGATGGTCTGTAAAATGCTCGTCTGGTCCTTTACATGTCATGCATGTGCTGGTGTGAGCACAGCTGTGTAGGGAGCCAGGTGTGCAGGGGACAACCCAACTCTCTGCAACTTGCTGTCCAGGAGGAATTGTAGCCACGAAGACCACTTTGATCTGATGGGTAGAAATGACTGTGTAACTTAACAGGTAGTTACATTGTCATGATGGCTGTGATTTGGGTGTATGGGCACATTGGTAACTGCTGTAGGTTTGGAGTCGCGTGACTGCACTCAGTGCTTCTGTCAGACACTCCTGGGGACAGCTTGATTTGGAAAGTTTTCACTGGACTGTTGTGGCCCTGGAAGAAAGCTGCTAATTTGTATTTTTGGCTTTTGGCTTCTACTTTTGGCAGAGCCACACAACGTGTCCCATACTTGGCAGCAACGACTGTGTGGCTTGAAAGCTTTCCTTGCGTCTTTGAATCACCCTGCTCAGCTGAAATATTGCAATAGGAGTTCTTTGTTTTTGTTTTGGGGGTTTTCACAACACATGGTGTTTGGAAAACCCATAATATATTTTTGTCTTGTTACATTTTAGAGAAGCTTAAGAAACCCTGGATGCTGTATGGTCAGCTGTGCATACCATGAAGATATGTCTTAATGTTTTCTTCCAGGCTAACATGTAACATGTGAACTACTTAAACTGGTTTCTTCTAATCCCTCTTCCTTGGTAACTCTGGGGTAAACTGGAAAGTTTTTAAGGAAACACAGCTTAGGACCCAGTACTGCAATAATTGTGTAATAGGCGAAGTGATTAAACTTCATTTGTGGTTTTTTTTTTGAAGCTGCAGCTGGCTGCCTATATGGCATCCTGTCATTCAAAGGTTGCAAAAAGGACACCTTTCTGCAGAAAGATCGGTGAACCCACCTGCGTGGGTCTGCTCAGTCTCCCTTTGCCAGTCCCTGATGTGGAGAAGGCACCAGAGGTGGTGTCCCCCCTATAGCCTCCTGCTCCTGTAGGGCTGCAGAGCAGAGGAGGCTGAGCCCCTAGGGCAGAGCATGCTCTGAGGCTGCTGCTGCTGAGTAATCACAGGGGTTCTTCTGACATCCAGGTGCTGCAGGAACACTGTGGCCCTCTGTCCAGGCGTAACAAATGCCTTGGAAACCTTGGCGCGTCTGTGGAAAAGCATCTGTATGGTGCAAGTTCCTCCTCTGCTGATACAGAAGGCACTGTCACTGATGTTACTGAAAACTAATGCTTAACGTTATTAGAGCCTTCTAACAAGAGGGGAGTTTCATGAGAAGAGCTGTGGTTCTTGGGAGTCAGGGAGTGAATCTATTTTAGTGGTAGGTGGAGGGTAGTGTTATGGCAGTTGTGACATAACTACCAAAGCTGTGTCCTTCTTCAGTAAACTTCAATGTGTTTTGTTACTGTGTAACAGATTATAGTGCTTAAAAAATGACTGTACAAAATCAAACTAAATGAAGCCCTTAGTGCTCATCCAGAGAAGAATCACAACACCCTCTGCTGGTACGAGTGACTCCTTCCTCATCTCCTCAAGGACTTGCCTGGCAGATATCCTAGAAATAGTAAAAGACAGTTCTGAAGTGTGATGCTGGCTCTTTTCAGTTAAACTGAGGTTGTTCTAACCTGTTTGTGTTCCCCCTCCCTTCCCTTGCCCGTAGAAATTTGACGGTTCGGTCTGACCAATAACATACCACCACTAAAACAGATGGAGAGAAGGTGGTGATGTTTTTTTCTTCATTTTAAGATGTAGGAATCCATGTTGCTTTCTAACTAAACATACAGAAGGCTACTTCTAGTTGGCAAACTCTTCCTGGAGGTGGACTTGGAGATTCTGTGTGAAAATAGGTTTCTGAAGAAAGGGCCCATCCCTTCAGTGTGCTGGTAGTTGCGTTCTAATAGTGCTGCCACATCCTTTGGATGAACCTATGGTTTCAAAAAGTAACCATGTGTTCCTGGGGCCTTTCCTAGAGGCTATCTCTACATGCTTGCTGAGGTTTTTAGAAAGCCTCTGTGTTGCTTGTGAGAGGATGAGCAGTCACAAGCAGGCAGGCTGGTCAATTTATTTATTTTTGTTTCCCAGGGAGTACAGTCATGCTCTCAAACTCTTGGTAGGCCCATTGCATGATAATATCCTCTGCTCTGCTTCCTTCTTGGCTCGGGATGACTGAGAAGGAGATCACAGGCTAAGAGGAGAAGTGGTCACTTTTTAATTTCTTCTCGCAGCACCTTGTCTGGTGCCTGACACAGCAGCACTCTGCGTGTTCCCAACCCTCCTCCTTACCTGCCTGGCCTTAACACGCTATAGCTTCCACTGGAAAAAAGCATCCTCGCCGGGGTGTTTGCGGAGGGGACGGGGATGGAGGCACCGAGCACCTTCTCCGCAGCCAGTGAGCCGGGACCGTCCCTGCAGGGGGCTGGGGCTGGGGCCGGGGCCGGG
>VXBX01007119.1:358416-419066 GCA_013400415.1 Scytalopus superciliaris
TTTTTTGGCTTCGTAGATTTTTGCTGCAGGAAATAATCCAGGATTTCTGGTGTGTGTGATGACAAGGTCATTTCTTAATTAGAACACATGTAAAGAACAAAGCTAAATGGCTTCAAAACAGCTTTGTAGTTGATGGAGAGGATTTAAATTATTTAAAGAGATAGTCACCCAAGTATGATGGAAACTGAATTCTAAACACATTAACTCTTTCAGTGCTCTACAGTTTCCATATGCTACTCAAAAGAAAATGTCAGACTTGATGAGCATTATTGCAGCTACTGTTAAATGAGCATTTTTACATGTATTTATAGTTCAGTGTTCCATTATGCTTTCCTCTTATCAGAGTTCCAAAAGCAAGATTTGTTTTTGATTTTTTTCTTATTAAACAGTGAAAGACTCACTGGCTAGAGATGGAGAGGTAGCTGTGGGAAATTGCTTGTTGGAGATCAGTGACTTAATTTCTACTCCATCTCATATTTTGATGCATGTATTAGCATAAGTATATATATGCATGTGTGAGTACATGTGTGAAATTACAGTGCAAGTGTACAGGTATTCTTCAGACCTATCTCTGGGAGAAATCTGGACTCCTGCCCTCAGTGCTCAATGTGGCTACAAGGCATAAGAACATAAAGTAGATTAGGCAATGGGAAATGAAAGGAGAAAATTGACAAGAAATGGCAACCTCACTTAGTTTGAAATGACTGTGAGCTGGCTGGAAGGAGGTACATCTTGGAATTTGAATTCTGTTCCTCAGGTTTGTTTGTCTCTTTGACTCAAAGCACCTAGATAGGAAGGCATTGATCCTGCTGTTTGAACCATGGTTTGATGTGGCTGTGTGTTAGTTATCCATACTTTAATCTTATCCTCCTATTTTTATTTTTTTTCCCATTTTTTCTGTTTTCCAGTTGTCTTATTCTGTAAATGCCAGGGGCTGGTAAGGTGACCGCCCTTCTGTGGTTGCCTCGGGTGTGCAGAGCCCCAGTGGGCAGTGCTCACCTGGGTGCCCCTGAAAGGACTGACCTGATGCCCAGGAGGAGAAACTGGATTTACTGTGCCTTTTGGTACCATCACACAGTAACTTTCCAGGTTGTCTGCTTGACAAAGTAGTGAGGATGAAAAAATATTTGGCAAAAAAAATATAAAATCATTGAATAGAAACTTTGCTGGTGAACTTTGGGCTCTGTGTACACTCAGAGATACCACTGCATGATCTGTTGAGAACTGAAATGTGGAGAAGTTCCCCCCTGTACTTTCCCCTGTAGTCAGAAGCCTAGCACTTAATTCAGATTTAAATGTTTCAAGTATAAATGACATAAAATTTACTGAGAGTTTATTACTTCTGGTTGTTTTGCTTCGTGTTTCATTTGTTTTTTCTGGGATAAATCTTGTTCAGCTGGAATGGGAGGTGCAGCAAATGTCAGATGGAGTATACTTACTTGAGAGGGATTGTGTCGGCTCTGAGGACCTCCTTCTGAGAAAGGAGGAAACTGCATTTGCCAGGATAAAGAGGGAAGATCTGGTGTTACAACTTTTTCCTCTTTGGGTTGCTTTTTTTTCCTTTCCCTGTGCTGTCTGGCTCAGACAGGGCTTGTGAGAAGAAAACGACAGAGGAAAACAGGCTCCACATGAGAAAGACATGGATAAGACAAAACTGATGTGCTCTGTGAAATCTGTATGCTCCTGCCCTTGCCTGGGGTGTGCTGTGCCCTTAATATTATGGGAGACCTAAGCTCACCTGCTAGTAATTTCTAATTTACTGTCCTAATTCATCGATTTGTTATCACTAATTGTACTTCATTTACTTCTGTGTAGTTTCCAGTACCTAAAGGGTTGAAAGGTTGCTGTAATTGGCACCCGCAGCTGCTCTTTCTTTTGACAGGGGATAATTTTGCAGCCTATGCTTTGTGTGACAGCTGCCTAATTGGGCATTCTCCCCTTGTAGCAAGCCTGCCTCCTCCAGCCTCCCTGCTGACAAATGGTGGTGGATTATAGATGAGGACACGCTGACCCGTTCGACCTTGCTGAGGCAGCGGGGAGGGGCCTCCTGCTACTTGAGGGAAGCTTTGGGTCATTTAAAGGACAAGGTCATGAGCCAGGTGGGGAAATGACATGATATCACATGACAATAGCCCGATGACACGGTCAGTATGTCAAGGACAAACTCATCAGTATTGATTAACGCTGCTTTTTCCTGGTGTCTCTGTGAAGTCACTGATATTTCAAAAATGTTTTGCTAATTCTTTCTAGGTGAAGTGCCAGATGTTGTTTTGGGGTGCATTGGTGCAGTGTTTTCTTCTCAGTATAGATCACGTGCAAAAGCAGTGTTGTTAAAACCCCGCCGAAGATCGTTTATGGGGTTCATCTTGATGTTTTTGGTAAAATATGCATCTGCCTGCACTGCAGGGAAAATGCCATGAAGGATGCATGACAGGGCAGAACTTAAGAAGGGGGGAAAATCCCTGCTTTGAAATTTTGGTATTTCATTCTTCACTCCTACTTGAAAGGCACATGTGTGAACCTTTACGAAAACACATGTATCCACATATGTAGAGCTGACTGGAATGTAGGAAAAGTCTTTATTTAGAGAGAACCAAAGAGAGAAGTTAAATGTAAATTAGATATTTAAAGAAAAAGTCTTGTATTAGCCCAAGTGTGATACAGTTAAGGTAAAGCCTTGCCTGTTTTAAGAACTAATGTAGTATCCAGCTATGCCAGGCAATAAAAACCTGCTAAGTGGGTTTTTGAAAATATTGTGAGTACAAGTGACAATGTTTTGAGAGCATCTTTGTTTTGCATTTCTATGCTAATAAACTTCAAGGTAAATGAACAGCTTGTTTGACATTTGCTATGTTAGACAATAATAAAATGCTTTCTTCTGGAGTAATTAGACTTGATAGTTTGATTATGTTAAGAGGTAAAGATAAATATAATCAGAAAGAGAACTCTCTTGAAGGGAGTTATTGCCTGTTTTTGAACTTTACTGCTGTCGTGGTGGTTTAGCCATTGCCTAATGGTTGTGTCTCGTGTGTGTGCGCACACATGCACACACATGCAAACACACACACGTGCACAAATACTTGCACGCACATACAGACACACACAGAGTGTGCAGAGTTTCTGGGAAGCCAGGAGAGGGACGTTCACCTAGGCGCCTGGTTCCCTCTTCCGAGAGATCCGATTTGTTGTGGGAAGCTGTTGTGTCTGAACCTCGTCAGTTCACCAGGATGTAATTTTACTCCCCTGAGGTAAAAAGCCGTCGGTGGTAAAGTGTGATAAATTAGTTCACTCAAGTAGATGCGCGTGCGTGTGTGCGTGTGTATGTGTTTAATTCTGACCTTGCTGTGCATGTGTTTAGCTGCTCTCAGTGCCCGAGTCAAGCCCGGTGGAGGTTTAATCCTGTGCCCTTGTACACGTATACTTGATTAGTAGTTGTGGTTATCTCAGCAGAAGACATTCTGCCCTCCTCCTTGTATTGGTCGGGACCCAGGCATTGGGGAGTCAAGTCGAAGGAGAAAGAAAAGAGATTTTGCATTAGTATTCTATGAAAGCCTTACTGTCTGCAGAACAAATTGATTGCTACAGTGTACCTGTGCTTGGCACCACTGCTGTGAAAGAAAGGTATGGTTGTAATCTGTTTTATTGTATTACATATTGTGACACTCCAGGAATGTTTAACATTCGGCTCTTCTATGGCACATGCTAGAAGTCTAAGTAAAGAAAAATACGTGAATGAATGAGAAGTATGTGAGGCTGTCGTATCGGCAGCTTTGTTTACTACAGCAAACTAAGTAGCCCCTGCTAATGAGACAAATTTATGTGCCAATGGCAACGTAAGGAGATGATTAACTGAATTCTCTGTATTATATTCAGTTACTCACTTCAGTGTCAGTAGTTGCTATGTACCTACGCAGATAAAATTCTAATTAATGTTTCAAGGGGGTTTTGGTTTAGCTTTTAGCAAGATTATAAATGTGAAATATACTTGAACGTGAATGTGTGTACCTCTTTAAATGAAGATGTGTTGTTTTTTCCAAGTTGTTAATCTGCTGCACTGGTCCTGTGCGTGGGGGGGGAGTAGAGGGGGGTTAAGGGGAGGTATAAAAACCTGCGAATCTTAGATGTGCTGCTATGATAAACAGAACAAGAACAAAGCTGAGGAAAAGTCTTAAGGATTTGAGTCTTCACATCTCTCAAACACACCACCACCCCTTGTAGTAATGCGTAAACATGCCTCTATATTTTAATGAGAAACCTCGTGCTCTTCATTTTCTGAACCTAGTTGCAGACTTTACATAGTTGATTCTCTGGTTTTATAGATGCTGAGCTGATGTCAGTTGCGTGTTTGATGGGAAGTATGAAGCACTCCATTAATAAAATTCAGGCTGTTTTCAGAGAGAGCTGTGCTTAGTGCTTCGTTCTTGGCATCACTGAAATTGTGTTGGTGATTATTTGGATGTTTGCTTGTGGTCACTCAGAAACATCTGAAGTATCCGCTCTTGTCATGCAGACATTCCTGACTAATTAAGTTTAGGACAGGTGGCAGACTCCTCCTGGGCATTTAAATGTGTGTAAACCTAATCTAATAACTTGATGAGAAAATGAAAATCCATCTTTCCTGGTGCGTTATCACCACGCACAAGCCACAGAGGTATTTGTGAAATCCTCTCCCTGCTCTTTGTCCTGGCAGGTGACAAGTAAATGAGTTGCTTTAAGGAAACGAGGGACTTGGAAAACGCTGTATGCTGGGCTGCAGTTGTGCACTGTAATAGGTACCTCTGTCATGTGGTCCTGCTGACTTAAGATTAACACTTTATAGATGTGTGGTGTATTTCTGTGACTGTATGCTTGAACTTGTATTTTGCACCTTGCAAAGAGTGTGGATACAGCCTTATGCATGCAAGTCATTGATCTTCTGACAGCTAAAAAAAATTTTGAAGAACCCTGGTTAGGGAGGCTCTATGATGTGACTGGACTCAAATAGTGACAACTCTAATTGCAACTCGTTAGTCAAAACTTGTTTATTCAGAGTAAGTATTTTGTGAGTGAGCTATTCTTCCCCTTGAATTACTTTTTTTAAAAACATAAATACATGTTGTAATGATAACAAAAGTTGGTAAAAAGTTGCACAATTTACACAGCAGATCTCAAGATCCAGGGACTTTGCCATATTTAACTAGATTTTGAAAGTTAATTGCAGCAGTACTGCAGACATGGTTAAGTCTTAAATTCTGAATAGACTTTTTGTAGATTTTAACCAGTTAGTGGGAGAAAATTGAGTTCTGAAGGAGGTGTTAGATAAATACAGAGCAATACTGCATTTCAATGCAATTAACTTTTGTTCATAAATAATTCAACCTATGACTTTAAATAAATGATTAGAGAAAAAGAAAATGACATGTGATTAAATCCAAGTCCTTGAAAACATTTTACCAGTCAAGATAGCTGGGACTGCTTTGGGACTTCTTATTATTCCTGTGTTGGAAGATCCAGTTTTGAGGGCTTGTGTGGAGTTTGGTTTGCTTTGGGTTTTTTGGTCAATTCTCAGTGTATTAATAGAGATATGTGGTAGACTCTTCAAATCATAGTTAAAAGAGGACTGATGAGTGTGTGGGTTTTTATATCTTTATTTTCTTATTGCCATGAAACATACTAGCTTGACTAGCATGTGATTTTCCTGGTTTTCCTCCCTGACCACCCACACCCCCTCCCCCAACCCGACAAGTGAAAAGTAAAAGGCTGCTTGCAGAATTAAAACTTCCACTGTCAACTTTGTTGACTGAGCGTAATTGACAACATTAAAATCTTGATGAGATTTTTTTCGAATACACCTTGGCCCAGGGTAGACTGCTGTATTTTGGGTGTGGTGGTGGGAAAGTGGGGCGGGGGACGACCAAACACAAACCCCCAACCAAATCAGTCAGATTTTAATAACCATTCTTACATCAGAGGCATGCAGTTGATTTCAGTATTGGTTAACTGTGTAACCACTTTTCCTCTGGAAATACACGTAATCAAGTGTTAATTAAAAGTTGGTGCTTTAGTGTTATCATCGATTTGGTCAGATTTTAGGGGTGAATTCCAGTTTAAGTCTGTTTTTGAAAGGTAGCTATGCCCTGCTTGAGATTGTGAAATGCTTGTTCCCTGCCTCCACCCCCTTTCCTTCTGTTATCACGCTCCACCATAGTAAAGAAAAGAGGAAGTGGAGGTGTTGCATAACTTCTGTAAGTAAATAGATTTTCTGTGCAGATACTGAAGGCAGCCTTAACTCAAGTAGTGCTGTCACTACCAGATTCCTGCTAATGCTAAAGGCAATTGTGTAATTAATGGCCTTGTGTACTGAACTGAGACTGCTGGGAAACCTCTGGAGGGAATTATTTTGTCTATTGTGTTGGTTAACTTTCCCTGAAAATTAAGTGTGTTGGTGAGTCTGTTGGGGTGATGGGGGAAGATTTTGCAAGGCCTGATGAAATAAGCTCTGGCATCATTTTGCTGACCACTGGACAAAGCATCTGCAGCAACAGAGCCAGACTGAGTGGTTGAAATGGAGCTGTTAATAAAAACATGATCAGTCTTACTATAGGAGGTGTGGTAACATAAGAAAGTAGAAAGCTGCTCTTAAAGCCTTCTAGTATGTTTTTAATAAAATCATACTGAGAATTGGGATCTGTTTTTGGTACTAGCATGGTTATATCTAGTGCAATTGTGGTAAATGATCTGGAATAGACAGATCTGTTCTCTTGAAGCCATTTGAAAACCCTTGTTAAAAGTACCGAACACCTTTTTTTAATTTGTTTGAATCTTTGTTCCTGAAACATCAATCGTAGGTGGCACTGACTATTAGCAGTTAGAAAGTTTGGGATGCTTGCCCTCCTCCCAAACGTACACGTTTAAGCCACTGGCAACCTCCTGATCCATTTTCTCTCACTCTGGCAAAGAGTATGTTTGGCAGGTGTCCGAAAGTTCTACAAAGTAATAAGTATAGGAACTAAGTTCTTTATTTACTGAGTTTGATCAATTTGGAAACTTCCAGCTTCTAAAGTTAGAATTTGAGTTTGTACAAACCTATCAGGAAAAATGTTAATATTGGTAACTGAGGGGTGAATATTCTATCTGTGCCTTTTGGCTTTGTTTGAATGGGGAGCGCACTCCTTTCTGCAGGCTTAATTCTAGGTGCTGGTGTGACTTGCAGAGGATGCTCAGTCAGACTTGGTGTGATTCAGGATTCCAGAGCCTGGGCACACGAAGCACTTCAGCACTTGCAAAAAAAGCTGTCTGCATTCACTTGCTACTGCAGCATCAGGTGCCTTTCCTTCATTGCCCTGCTTCTTGCATGGACTGCTGCAGTTCTGTGTTTGCACTGGTGTAACTGCATAAAAGCACACCCTGTTTTCTGATCCATCCAAGCAGTACAGTGCTGTGAATGGATTGCAGCTGAATTATACTGGTAAAAAGCAGGTTTTAACAGCTTTCTAAAGCAGGAAAATAAAAATGGACCTGTTTGGGAAAGAAGTGCTTAGATATGTGTACAGACATTTATATGTACTTTGCTATGAAAAACCCTTGCTACGGGATGAAAAGGACTTTATTGTTCTTGGTTAGGAAAGAGTGCAAGTAGGCAGTGGATCAGAAGAGCCTCTCTGTGCAGTGGTCTTTACTGCTCCAGTCAATGTAGTACTGCTTGGCCTGCTCAATAGGACTCCTTCAGCATTTCTGAGAAATAGGGAAAGTTGGTGGAAGTTTGTTTTTGATCCTAATGCCACTATTCATCAGTTTGGTATTGACACAGTTGGTTTCTTGGAGAGAACATTTTTTCAGCAGATATTGTGGAAAACCTGTATTGCCTGTACTTGATTTGACACACATCTCCACCTCAGGATGATGGCACCGCCAGTAATTTTCCTTATTTTGGAAGATAAAAGCATTTCCTGTAGTATGCAATTTCTACTATTTTAATAAGCACCATTGTTTCCTCAAGTTTAATACACTTTTTTTTTTTATCAGTAGGGGAAAAAGATATATCCAAAACCACACATTAAAAAAAAGAAAAAAAAAGAGAGGAAGTATCTTGTAATTAAAGAGCCAAACTGAACATTTGCTGTGGATATGACCTTCATGTGTTACTGGGCAAGTTGCTTAATCTTCTCTTGTCCTCATTGTTCCTCATGTGTAGGGTGGTTGTATTGCAAAGGACTGCTGTGATATATTCATTGATGTTTGTAAAAGGTTCTGTTTTGTGCAAAGATAGAATCACTTTTTTTTCCTTGCAATTTTGATAGTGCCCAGTAGCCTCCAACATGGTTTAGACTGGCACAGTGTGTGTAATGGGAGGTCCCAGTGAACAGTGGAGGAATGAAATGACTATGATCAGTCTGTAAACAGCAGCAGCCATCTAACATCAGATATTTGTATGTCAGATTGAAATAGGTCTTTGGTAACTGAAGTGCCTCTCACTTGTCAGTAGTGTGCATGTGAGTGGGGTTTTTTTATGACTTCAGCTTATGTATAAACAATACTGAATTTAATTCTGTAGTTCAGTCAAGTCCAAAATAGTTTGGGATTCTCTTTTCTAGATACATGTAATAGTAAGTCTGTAAAAGTCTATTCTGCAGTTAGGGTGTTACCTACACTGCAGCTTGGGGTGGAGTACATCAAGATTATTTGATTATTAAGGTTTTAAATTATGATTGTACGTTGTAACAAAGGAAGACAGGATGCTTGGTCAACTTCAGACCTTTCTTTTCATCTTTTTTACCTGTGGCTATCATTTTACCAAAGAAAATAATTTCATGGAAGGTTGGTTCAGATGCATGTTTGGTATAATCTGCAAGTGTGGACACTTGCATGTAGTTACAGCTGACAAAATACAGTCAATAGAGGAAGAAGTGTTTCATCAACAGGTCCTTGCTCATAAGAGCATTTCTTCTGTTCTCCAAGATTTATGAGGTTATGATGTAGATTTTTGTAGCATTCAGCTATGATGGAGTGCAAACCAAATTGAAATTAAAAATTATTGAACAGAATTTACTATTCCAAAATCAGGCTTGTAATGAAATTTGCCAGTCGAACAAAGTGAAATGGTATAGAAGAGAGGTTTTAGTGGTAGTACTTGAAGTGGCAGAGATTGTGCTTATATATCCCTAATGATGAGTTTTTTGGATATGCTTTAGAAAAATTGTCATAACTACTATTACCTTTCTTGTGATTGATACCTGTGCATAACACAGATCATGCTGGCTCTTGGAAAACACACATTTGTTAAGTAAGGCTGCTATAGTGGAATACAAAAATTTGTGGAAAACTCGAGAAAGCTGTTTACAGAAACACCTTCTGTTCAGATGTATTAGCAAAAAGGAGTTAGTTGTTACTCCGTGTTCTTTAGTCATTCTTGTCTTACAGAGCAGCTGACAGAAATCAGTTGCATTCAGTGCATACTTTGTTTCTTGCACATAGAAATGAGTTAGAAGAATGGCTTAGTCTATTAATTTTCATTTTGGAATTTTACCCCCAAACCCTCCTATACAAGTGGAGCTTTTGGTCTGAGTCATGATGGATAGGCAGTAACTTAATGTTGTTTTTTTTCTCCTTCCCTCCCTCCCACCCATTTTTCAACAACAGATTAAAGAGTCAAGATGTTTTAGATCTTCCAGTCCTTCCTCTTGTTCCATTGATCAAAATCACAGTAAAAATAATGTAACTCCTGAAGATGTTGGACCATATGTATGGTAACAGAGTTTGTTGCAGTTCAGTGGAAATGCTTCTTAGAGTTGTGAAATACAGCTGATGTTTAGGAACCAGGCTACCTCGAATTTCACTCTGACTATATTTTAATGAAGCAAGTCGCTTATATCCTTTTACCATGTGCAGTATCCTACGTCATCTTGTTTCTGCTCTTCTTTTTCTTATTCTTCAGGACTTCAAGCTGGTGAGGCAGTGTCCCAGACTGCTTGAATAGCCTCCCTGTCTTCACCTGCCATTGATGCTTTTCTTCCTCCTTACACCAACTTCTACCTTGCAGTCCTTCCTTTCTCCTTTGTTATCTCTGCATCTTGTCTTAGTTTGTAAGCACTTTGGGGTTGCAGCCTGAATTTACAGGAATATAAAATGTTTTACACTAGTAATTATGCCAAATGTCAAGCATAGACAGACTTGCTCTCATAAACCTGACAGCCTATAAAGAAGGCAAGTACCTTTTGCATCCCAGTAGTTTATTCTTGGTAAGCCACACTGTTCACCTTCAGAACTGCTACAAGCAAGCTCTGACTTGTGATCAAGTAGAGAGATACCAAAGAGACTTGGAAAATAAGGGTTAAGTTTTATTTGCAATAACACAGAATTCAGAGGTAGACCCAGTAAATAAAGCCCCTCTGATTTGAGAAGGAGGAGGAGAAATTATGTTAAAAAAAGTGGAGAACTTGCAGAATTAAGTATGCTGTTTGCGCTGGGAAGGTTATTTCATTAAGGCAGGTGAGACACAGAAAGCTTCTTTTGTTTCATTGCAGAAGGTCTGGGTTTATGTTTAACCAACCCCTGGGACAGGTGCTCTCTCAGCCTGCACCTTCCTTCTCAAAAGTTTCCTTATTCATTTCTGCTTTGGCACCATTGGCTGTCATGATTAAAAATAACTAAGTAACTATGGTCACTCTGAAAAGTTTTCCTTGGAGCAGTATTTCCTTTCCTTCTCTGGTCTTCTTGCATCTGTGCCCTCTGAAGTGAAAACAGATTGCATCAGGGTAGGGATATTGTCATCGTGTCAGCCAGGGAAGTGAAAAGAGCTTTCACTAGATTTTTAAAAGCAGCAGCTCAAGAGAAGGGCAGCCCTTTCATGCTAGGTTTTTGCCTTTTTATATTATATTTTAGGCCTTTTGTACCCTTTACTTCATATATCATTAAATTTTGTGTTTTGTTGATCTTTTAGTGTGTATCACTCTTTCCTTCCCTTCCAATCATATGTAGTAAAAGAAAGGTATTGGGTGAAAACTGTATCATTACAGCAGCATGTATTTTTGTACTGCAAAACCACTAAGTGCATCTTTTCTTTTGTGAGAGGAAGGGAAAACATGCTTATTCTGGAAGCCAGTGTTGCTCTAGGGCTTCATTTAATTGCTGTCCAGCTGAACTTGTCAGCATCTCAAAGGTGCAGATGTATTTATTTTAAACTTCATATAGACTGTGATGAGGGAAAGGGGGCAAACAGGTCTGTGAGGAAAGGCAGGTAACATATGTCATTTGTGTTTTGGCTTGTGGTCTTGCAGGAGGTTTTTTAGTGGATTTGGATTAATTTTTGCTCTGGTAATTTACTGTTGAAGGAAAGGAAGAAATAGCCTCCAGAGTGTAGATGATCTTCGCCTGGGGAGCAGTGCAGAAACATAATGGAATTTCCTGTGTGAGAGGTTGCCTGAGTGTTACAGAAAAAACGAGTTTGTGGAAACAAAAGGATAAGGAAGAAGGACACAATAAGTGGCTGGGTTATGTGGGTAGAAATGAAAGTTATTAATGTCTGTAGAACTCAGATGAGAAATTTTAAACTTAATCTGGAGAAAGAGAAAAACAATGGGCAAGTTGAAGTAAGGGGTTGTATGGTCAGAGTGTCTCAAGGGGAAAGATTACAATAACAGCTGTGTTTTGTGTAGTGTGGAAGAGTCATTGGATGTCCTTAATGGTAGTGGGTTGTAGAAATAGGGAGCTGAATGAGAGTAACAAGGATAATAGCAAGAGAAGATGAGTAAGATTTTAAAAAGCAGAATGTAGTGTCAAGGATGTGCAGTGTGTTGTTGGTTTGTTTTTGCTTGGTTGGGCTTAGCCCTTTTTTTTTTAGTCATGATGGGTAAATGATAGCAGGAGTGTTAGAATAAAGATAATCTCCTGATGACAGCTTTTTTTTGACAAAGTGGATAGTATTAACAGGGCAAGCAGACCTATCCTCTCTCTCCTGGCACATTACCTTTACCAGCTTGCTCAGCTCAGTTTCACTTGTCAAGGTCTGATAATTGTCACAAACAGACCACAAGTAAAACCAACTTCAGGGGAAAACTCTATTTAAAATAGTCTGTTGATGCCTTGCTAAGAAGTAAGACAGATTCTCTTTCATGAGCTAATATTGAATTACCAGAGTGATTTTCCTGTTATAGTAGAAATAACTGTTTTCCACCATAAGTTTTTGCATCCTGATTATAATGTATTTATTTTTGACAGGGAGGAGTGAAAAGCAGATTCACAAAGATCCAGCACTGACACTTGAAAGGTACGAGTTTTCACCCTAAATTTGTGAAGAAGTCTATTAACCTGTATTTTTTCTCACTCTGGGCATGGAATGGTAACTTTATCTCATTCACACTAGCTTTGGTCCTTATACCTCCTAAGTGTTCCAAGTTAGAGGGTGGTTTATTTCACATCCCTGTATAGTCTTGATCTCTTTCTCTGGAGTTTGCTAACTAGGGTGCCAAGCTAACAATCTGCTAAGTTTCCTGGGAAGCTGAAGATACGATCACCTACCCACCAGAACTTCTGGCCTTTTCTTAACAAATGGATTTTAAATTGTATGCTTTTAGAGCATAAAGTCTCTTTGAGAAGAATAGGTTGTGGGGGGTTTTTGTGGCCTTTTTTCCCTCTGGTCTTCCTTTGTTGCCCTCTTTGGTTTGTACCTCCCTTTCCAGTTTGATTTGCTTCAACATTTATTTGGTATTTGTTGAGTAGTCTTGTGGTTCTATAAGATTCCTGTAGGTACATATAAGCCTTAACTACTCCTGAATGAAATCACATTAATGTTTTATGCAGTGGAGTTCTTTTGGTGTCTCTCCCCAGTTATGCTTAGCACCAGAATTTGAACAAAAACATTCTTCTTTAGCTTTATGACAGGATTCTTAGGAAAACTGAAAAAGAGAAGAAAGAACAAAAATACGGTTTAATAAGAATAGAGGCAGTCAATGAAGCCTACCTTCAGGTTATTGACAAGGCCTTACTAGATATTGATTCAGAAGATGCTGGAGTTACTTATCAATGGTATATTGAGCTGGGATGTAACTCTTCCAGTTACATCAAGGGAAGATGGCTTCATAAAACACAAAGGACGTGATTTGTGACCTGTCAGTGATTCTCAGATCTCTACCATGGCAGATTAAGCTGGAAATAGTACCTGGCCTGATCAGCTGAATCGATAGAGTTGTGGTTATGGATAGTAACTCTCAAATAATGAGTATGTGGTACACAGTTTGTTACTTTGGTGCAATTCCACCTGTTTGTTTGCTAAATTCTTGACTTTTAGGTCTCTTGTTATATGACAGTTTCCCCCACTGTCTCTGTACTCAGTCAGTAGACATTGTGACTAGATTAAAACTGTAATTACAACTTTTGAGATACTTCTGTGTGTTCTCCCACAACCTCAAAGCTGAGATAACATTTGCAGAGGGGAAATTCACCACCTACCTCCCACTGGCTCTCATTGTTACCCCTGGCCAATTTTATTAGATGATGAGTTGATATCAAACTTCCGGCATGTGGGAAACCAAATCATCTGCTATGGTTGCTTTGTGTTGAACAACTTGAGGAATGGGAATGCTGGAATAACTGATCTTGCACATCTTGGAAATCCTTTGCTGTGTCCTGAATAATAGAAGAATATTGAAATTTTGAATGTGAAAGAGTTTGCTTTTAGTAGGCATGATGCTTAAACTAGTGATGTGTTACTTGTTTTTAGTATGGCAGATAACCATCTATCCTGTGTCAAAGTCTGCAACTTTAATATATGTTGCATCATTTAGACATCTCTCTCATGCACAGATATGAATGTGTGCATAATCTTGCCATTATTTTGCTGTCCTGTTAAAATCCATAGATCTGCTTATGTAAAGAAAAGTAAGTGAAAAGAAAGTACACGGTTCCAGGGACTTACTGCTGCACTGTTGATCAGTATGTTATCTTAAAATTTTAAAAAACTTAATTTGACATTTCAGACATGTAAATATAACCACTTTTTCCTTTTTATAAAAAAATAGATAAAATTGTACCTTTACAGAATTGGACATTGACAGCCATCTAGTTCTTTAAGATAACTCATTGTTTCAGACTACTTGACTGGCTGAATTGACCAGAAGTACTCTGTTCTTCATGCTAGCTGTCATGTTCATTTTTGTTCCTATATTGGCTTGTCATTTATTGCAGTTTGTCATTACCCCCTTTAAAAGACAGCACACTTAAAATGCTTTACTTTTGGGGTTGCCATGTGGAAAGACTCCTGTTTGAGCTCTCCAAAGAGGAATGGGTGAGAATTGGGTTTCAGATGTTTTCTACATTGTGTCACAGTAAGAAAAATACCAAAACCACCACTGGCTGCTGATAGCAACCTGCCACATTCCTGCTGCTTGGAAAGGTGGGGATTTGATCCAAAATTCACAACTGGCAGAAACTTCATGCCTTCTACAGGTTATGGGTGTTAAGAGTGTGAGCTTGTATTTAACAGGCGAAAAAAAACAAACCCAAAACCAAACAAACCCACAACTGCTGCTGATTAGTTTTTATTTAAGGTTTGGTTGTGAAGATTAAAGAAAGATTTATTTTTTTTTCCTAGTGTAAGCTTGAGAGGAAACCTACCATGATACTGAATGGTAATTCACTGTAATATCGCTACATTAAAGGCTTTTTCACACATTCAAGTTTTCATGCATTAGTAAATTTGTATAAGCTATGTGACTCCAAGCATACTTCCTGTAGAGGCTAAAGTGTTGGGTGGTTGTACTGCTGATCAGCTGTTTCCTAGAATGTGTTCGGTTGTGAAGTGTCATATACACATTTTTATGTGTGTTTGGTTTTCAGAGTAAGTTGTTGATTTGTTTGTAAATGTTGAATGTACCTCTGCAATCATTGCCTGATTTATTGGTTTTTGTTACTGTTTTTCTTCCCTAAGACTTCCATGCAGTGAGCAGCTTTATCAGCCTTTCACAAAAGAGGAAGGATAGAAATTCCCTTTTAAAAAAAAAAAAAACAAAACCAAAACACCGACCTCCCCTTCCATTTTACTGAAAGGGTTTAGAAAAGGAGGGACTAAGGAAGAGTGGAATTGTATTGCCCTGAGGTCTACGACTTAACTCAGTTTGATCTTAAACCAGTGACTGTTTTAAGATCTGATGAATCACTATCAGAGTTAAAAGCACCTGTACCATTGTGCTGAGAAGCTCACATCTCAGGCTTCAGGAGTGATTTGTATCTCACCCTAGTAGCTCAGGCAATGCTATAGCTTTAAAGGGTGGCAGTCTGATTCTTGTGAAGGATGTTTTCAAAAGGAGACAACTTTTTAAAACTTGACTTTTTTTTTGTCTTTTTCATTTGAGGCCTTTTCATTAGTAGCTTAGCCAACCCAATCACACAGGTAGAGTGCTGCAAATACCTATACAAAAATTAAATGGAGATAAATCATAAAGAAATACTGAATAATAGCTGAAAAAGGATACAGGAGGGTGTGTAATGGCTTGAAGGTTTTACTGGCAATGTCCAGGAGCCCACGTACAAGTGAGTTATGCAGGTCACCCCAAATGGGTTCCAATAAAAGCTTTAATACCAACACAAACAGGCCTATTTATAGACATACCTCTCTGTCTAAATATAAACTGCTTCCAGTCATGTCTAGACTAACATCAGAGTGGTGCTGGTATAGAAAACGGGAATTCAGAATGCAGAGTACAAGCCCCACACTATTCTTTAAATTACTACTTAGTACAATGAGCATTTAAACTTTGCAGAAGCAGTGCATTTTTGAATGTCATACCATGTTGTGTCATCCAAGACATCCCTTCTTCCTCTTTTTTAAGTGTCAGAAGGCTATGTCTGGTAGACGTGACCTGTAAGCTAAATACTCTTCTGCATATGTTTAAAGCTTTGAGAATGCATCGGTGGGTGGATGGATGGGTAGATCAGTAAATGACTTTCATTGCTAACTATTTTCAGCAGCTGGGTTTTAATGAGTCTTTCAACTGTTGCTACTGTGTTTAATCTGCTCACTTACTCAGCGTTCGGCATTAAAGAAGCTTTCTAGGAGGTAAATGTTGTCCTGATTACAGAAGAGGTTAGTTTGATTGTGTTCTGCACAGACCTTGTGTTAAGAGGGTGTGGGGTTTTTTTTTTTGTTGTTTTGTTTTTTTTTTAATTAAGAAATATGTGCAGTGCACACAGATAATTAAGATAAATAAGCAAGTGTTGTGCTTGGAAGTGCAGATCCAAATACACAATTGCTGCATTAAGATAAGTATCTTGGACTGCACAAAGTTAAAAACTGAGATTCCGATGCTCTAGCAATGGTCTTGCTGTCATATTCTGTTTGTCAGTGGGTTTTCCTTTTAGATTTCTGAGTTCTTATGTACCAGCACGTGGCTGAACAGAGTGAAAAGAGTGGCAAAAAGTGTCTCCCGCTTGCTTTTCATTCAACATAAGAATTCTTCCTTAGTTTACTTGCTATACTGCCTAACATCTCTTGTCAAAATAAATAAGGACAGACCAGCTGCTCTTAAAGGTAGGGAACACTTAAAACATATAATGTACCAATGCAAAGAAAATGTAGTGTAGTGGTATTTCTGGGAAGTGTACTAAAAAAAAATACATCCAGGAGCTTTGATCAAATGCCAGCTCTTACATCAGTCCTCTTTGTAATCTTTCTTGCTGATCTGTGACCTTGACCTTGTGTTTGTGTTTGTATGTCAAATCTATTTTAGGGATGGACAAACTAAGTTCATTTTAATAGGATTTATACTCACGCTTCACAGGATACTTCAGTAAAATCTAAAAATTAAAATATTTTGATCAATTAAATTTCTAGTCATCATTTAAGATTTCAGAGGGCTTGAGTACATTGATTTCTTGAAAAAACTTTTTTTGTAATTCTGTTTAGGAGATGCTTCTTAAAAAGACATCTTTGCCTCAGTGATGAACTCTTCTAAATTCAGTGCAGACCTTCTGCCTCGAGGTGAAGTTTTTCTTTGAGAAGCTCACCAGTGGAGGCGATTTGGTTTGGCATTAAGTGACAGTCATCAGTGAAAGGACAAGTCCCTGCTCTTTGTCCTTCCTCACGGCACTCATAGTCACACCTTCCTCCTTGGAGAACTGTGAAGCAAACAGTTGGCAAAGTGTCTGGGGCTTCTTTTGATGGTGATGAGGTCCCAATCTGACTTGCCTTGTAGGAGCTTTGTGTAGGAATGCTTTTGTCAGTCCTGGGAAGGTGGCACGCACAAGTGGCTGCAGATGCATAGACCAAGCTTCACACTTAGATCAGACAACAATTCTTGTGGAACCACGTTTACATATACATTTAAATGTGCAAATTCTGAACTAGTTTATTTTATTTATTGCTAGCGTTGTTCTCCATGGTGACTGAGATGGCCTTCTTTCTTAGAGGTGGAGATGGAGCTCCCTAGCAGCCAGATGGGATGGTGTGTTCAGCAGGGTGCTTGAACTCAGGCCATATTTTAGACATGTGCTGAGAGGCTACTGACACTGGGCATAAGGCTTCATAAAGGTTTAGACTTACTTTTAATAGGTCTTTTATTTTTTAGGGTGGGTTTTTTGGTGTTTTTTTGGTGTGGGGTTTTTTTTTTTTTTTTTTTTTTTGTTTTGTTTTTGAAAATCACACTTTCTTCATAAATCAGTCACACATCTGTGTTGCTTTGTTTTTACAGGTTTTAATTTGGCATAACCACCTGTTTCAGCTCTCTTGACAGTAATGGATCAAGTGGTAACAACAAACAGCCTTTTCTTGGTATTTTGCAATTATTTCTCTCATGCAACAATCATGAAAAACAGATATGGAACGTTTCTTTTCCACAACTTTGTAATGGTGTATTTTCTTCTTAAAATCCATGTCACTTTGATCAGCATAAAATTTGATAAATTATTGTAAAATTTATGTCCTCATATTGAAGGGTAGCTAAACTCTTCCCCATGCCAGCTTGCCCCTGTTGTGCCATGGCGTTGTGGCAGTGAGTACTGCTTTCACTGGTTTTGAGTTAAGTTGGTATTTTAATTGTTCTGATTTGACTCATGTGTGAGATGGAGTTGCAGCCCAGTTCTTTACATTTGAGGGTCATCTGATCATCTCTGTATACATCTGTATGACTTTAAACCTTTTTAATATTTTACTTAGGGATTTATGTTATGCATGTTTTCAGATTAACTCTGGCGTAGTGATAAGGACTTTGTGTCCTTTTGTCTCTACAGGATGTTGTGAGCCTCTTCTCCCAAGGTTTCACTAAAGTTGGTTCTTTTGTTTTATCTTTTCTTTCACTTGGATTTATTGCTGTTTTGGAGGGGAAAAAACCTCCACATAATTTTTTTGTTTGAATTGAACTAGTAGGGACCATCTTGCTAATGCTGTTTTTTCGTTTCCCACCTAACTATAGTTGTATGAGCCTGTTCTGTGTCTATAACCTTTAGAAACATCATCTACAATAAGCTGAAATCTCCCATTACAGTAGAAACTCTTGTCCTTTCACTCACTTAAAAAAAAAAAAAAACCAAAACAAAACAAACACAGAAAAAACCCCACACCACCACAAAACACAAATAATTTGGGTCTCTAACAGGGATTTATGGGGGCTTTACATACAATTGAATGGTGTGCAACTGTGATCCTGTATTTCACCTTGCTGTGGAATTGTTACTGTGTATTTGTGTCTAGTTAGCTGAAACCTATTCTGTTGTAAAGTCTAGAAAGTGGCTCTCATTCATAACTTAACCATGAGATGCTTGGTCCCAAGTGGAACACAACCACTACTGTCAATAAAATACTGTACATTACTCTTTAGTGCTTTGTTGCAGTTTGGCATTTGAAACTAATTCTTGGTTAAAATAGCATAAAGTGACTTATCATATGACAGGCCGTGTAACATACAATTATTCTGAGAAATACACAGTTTTGTTGCAGTGCTATCAATAACTGCCTGTATCTTTAGATCCCTCCAACAGGCAGAAGGTCAGAGTTGTCTGGAAATGCATTATCTGCATGCATCGATCATAACTCAAAAGCATGATTGCCCAGAAGACGACATTGATTTCTTTGCTGTATATTAATCAAGTTTCATTCTTGGGGAGCCAGCGTAGTATTAAATGCATAATCAGTGATTCCTTTTTGTAGGTATTGGAGGGAATGGGAATCTGGTTGTGACTTGCCTTTTTAATTGCTTATTTATAGGCAAGTGGTTTACCAAAGATGGCGAAGGTGCATCCTCTGTCCATCCTGTTGTATGTAATTCACTCCTCTATCCTGAAAACAAGTCTTTGTATAGATTTTTGTGTAGGTTTTTTTTTGCTCTTGGTCTCTTGAATAAAAAGACTAAACCAAAAGGCTTTAGGCTCACTGTACTTCTGAGCCTTGATAACACCCTTACCCAAGTTAGTTGAGATTTAGTGATACATGTTATTTCCGGACTCCTGTCCTTAAGAACTGTGGAGTGGGGTGTAACTTTTTTGCATCATCTTTTAGTTTCTGCCCTTTTTGTTTTCAGTAGCAGAAGATTATTGAGCAGTGAGTGATTCGTGGGACAGTTTAGATGTCAAATACTTGATTCCTTCACAGGTGGCATTTGTAGGTTGAATGTCTATTCCTCATCATACTACAATTAGCAAATAGTTGGCTGAGAGTGTGTTTCTAAGAAGTTCATGTCTGAGTGTTAGCAGATCATAATCAACAAATTAACTCGAAGATGGCCTTTACAGTACCCTTAGAGAACAAAATATAAATGTTCCTTGAGTACTATTCATAAGAACAAATATATGTGCATGAGTCTGGCTTAGGAATTGACAAATTCCTATGAAACACTGTGGTGAATTGTAAGTTACATGGACAGTGTGGGGCTTTCTTGCATCTATGAGTGATTGTTTCTGTGATGCTCAATTCTGGTTAGAATAAGAAACACTGACTTAAGGTAGGCTGGCATTGGCTGTTGTTTCAAGAGTGCCACAGCATGACAAATGGCCACACGTGTATTTCATCTCTGAACTTCGCGGAACTTTGTAGCAGGAGGTTTTAACATGCAGCCCACGTTTGGATTAAGCTATGTATGGTGCCTAAGTGCACTTGTAAACCTTGGAGAGCTGCTACTAAGGCTTTCACAAACTCAGCTTTCATGGCAATTGTGTCTGCCTGCAATTTCACCCATGAACAGCTGACTTCAGTTGTTTTAGGGGTTTGCTTGTGTTTGAGGTGATACTGGATGAGGGATGTTTTTAATAGTTGGGTGGAAGTTTGTTTGTTTTTGTTTGGAGTTTTTGTTTTTTGTTTGGCGTTTTTTGTGTGTTTCTGGTTTTGGGAAGTTTCTTCGTTGTTTGGGGGAGTGAGAAAGGAAGGTTTGTTTCATTTTTTGGGTTCTGGGGACTGGTTTTGTTTTGTTTATAGGGGATCTTTTGCTTCTCTCTTTTCTTTTTCCCCCTCTTTACTGGTAGGTTTGTGAAGTAAGCTTCAAAAACACAAGTCACATGTAACTTAGCCAGACATGTCTGCCCGTCGCCTTTTGTAAGCTGTGCATTGCGTTCTGGAAGAGGGAGCTGAGATGGGTTTAGTGCCAGTATCAAATGAGTGGCAGCAGACCAGCTCTGTGTTGAAATACCCCATTTCTTGGGGGAGCAGCCTCTGTGGGGTCTCCTGCCACTGGGGTAGGCTTACTCTGGCACCTGAGCTGCCTTGGCTCTCTCCTGCACCTGTCAGTCTGCAGTGCAGACAGACCTTTTTCTCCGAGCACCACCACTCTCAGGTTGCTGTTGTTTGTGCTCGTGCTGTCCTCTCCTGGGGGGGATGAGTCCATCAGGGCTGGATGGGTGTTTCTTCTCAGCCTGCTTCCCCAGGGTTGGGTAGATGCTACCACATAGCCAGCACTGCCCAGGATTTTGGTCTTTCACATGAAAATGCTTTGCGACAGAGTTTGAGGCTTTCCAACATCTGTGTCTCTCCTGGCATGGTGTGCAGCCTGCCTTGCCGCCTCCCTGAACAGCTCTCTGTGTGGATATGAAAATCTCTGACATTTCCACACCTCATTTCAGCAGACACTGGAAATATTGTATTCCCCCTTGGTGTATATTACGTACCATCGCAAAGCTGCTCGTTGTCATAAGGTGGTATTGCATGGTCTGGGTGAGTCACAGATTCCCTGACTGGAGTATCCCATGTGAAATCTGAGAAGTGGAGGGACACTGAGATGAGGTGTCTGAAATCCCCCTTTCCACACCCCAGATGGAATGTGTAGGAATAGCCTCCCCTTCCTTATGTGCCTCTGGGGCCACTATTAGCAACCGTAATCAACTGTAATTTACATTTTAGCAGTCTCTTAAAAGCTAAAGTAAATCTAAATAGTCTCTTCTATGAGAACAGTTGGGTTTTTTTCTTCCCCACTCATTTGTTGGTTCACTAACATTTCAGTCCAGTGGTCTGTCAGATCTTATTCTCACAGGGAAAAATGTGACTTGTGCCTGCTGTGCTGTTGATTCTGCATTCCCATCAATTTTATGTGACCCAGGACTTACCAGTTACTTGGAGGTTGTGTGCTTTTGCAAAACGGTGTGTTTTGCTTCTCTTTGAGCTATTGTATTAACTGTTACAGATTTGGGTTTCTACACTAGTTTTTAAAATCCTGCTGTGTTTGAGCTACTAAGGTAATCAGAAGGTTTTGATTGCACTGGTTTGAATCTGTTCCCTTCCACTCACCCCCTCCTGCCCCATTCCCGTACTGAAGAAAGCAACACCCCTTTCTGTTGCCTAGAACTTCTCTTAAGAAAGTCGGATCAGGACTGGGTTTGGCAGTAGACAGATTAACAAAACTCTAGGGAAAAGGCTTTTCCATCTCATACGCTCGTGCAGAACTTGGCAGTGAGGCCCGTGGCTGTTGCTAATCCTGCCATTATCCAAGGAGGTGTTTCACAGAGGGAGCGATGCTGCCGTGTGCTGCGGGACCGTGCCAGCCTGGAAGGAACAGCCCTAACTGAGGATGGGGGATGCCAGCTCTGTGGTGGGTTCGGGGCCTTGGGAGCCTCTCCAGAATTCCTGGCAGGAGCAGGAACTCCTGCTGCTGCTGCAACATGATTCCCCATGTGCCCTCTCCTGACCGAGCTGTTTAAAAGGGATAGGGTATCCTTGCCATGTTTAAAATGTCTTTTGGAGTCAGTTACTAGGCCTTAACGAAGGAGTGAATAGTATGCCAAGCTCTTGGGAAGAAGCCTATTTTTGCTTTCTCCAAGTGATATCCTACAATTGCAGGAGAGGAGCCTAATTTATTTTATTTCAAAGACTTAACTATAGAAAAAGGCTTCTGGATTCCCAAGTTCTTTTGAGTGGAACCATGGAATAATTTTATTGTTGAATTCTGCTCCCCCATCTGATCACTTTTGCTTTTTATCTTTTCGTCTTTCGCTAAATTACATTTGCAAAAGGAACCTTCAAAATGTCTTGACAGCCTGAATCAAAACTGTGAAGAGGTCTCAGCTGCTCCATTCATCTCAACAGATTTCTGACATAAAGTGTGGATCTCAGAAAGCAAAGCACTTCAGTACTTGATTCTCTTAAAGAACGTGCTTAAGTACCATTGAAGTACCTGCATGTTTGTGCAGTGGATTTGGTGCCGGGGGTTGTTGAATCAAACCTGTTTCACTGCTCGTAACCTTAGCAGAAAGTGTCAGCTGAAGTGCGTTTGCCACCACTCCGAAAAAATCCTTCCTGCTTGCTCAAATCAAAGATTCACAAATTGAGCTTCATAACAAAATTGTTCAGGGACAGCAAGTCTCATTTTCCCATGTTTAGTTCACTGCAACATTCTGCTGCAATTTTCCAGTGCATCTAGGAATTTTTTTGGGACCTTAATTTCACTGTGTTCTGCAACATTTCGCTGCAGGCAGCCTTGAAGATGGAGAATCACTTAAAATCCTATGTTTTAGGTATTTACTCAGTGCTGTTACTGGAGCTGCTGAGCAACACACAGCCTTTAATATATTTATCCTCAATTATCTTTCTGAAATTTGCATCTATTATTACTCCATCTGGGAAAACAGGGTACAGAGAAGTAAAACCAGAAGTCAGACAGCCTGTCTGCAGCACAGTGAGTAATTGGACCCCTGGATCCCAAGCTGCCACTGTAATCACTGTACTGCATTCCTCAAATCTGTAATAATTAAAACAACTGTCTGAGCCATTGGTTGATGTGGTGGGCTGGAGCCTTTACATTTGGGGATATGAGAATAGGAAGTCAGTGAGCTAATGAGAGACTTCTTCTGACTTCTCCAGTAGCAGCTAAGCATTAGAACACCAAATTTATTAAATATCTGAAGATTTTTATTTCACAGACCAGTTTGATTTTAACACTACAAATTCATGTTTTGATGCATCTCAGCTTAAAAATGGTACATAAAATGGCTGCAGGAATTTAATAGTAATGAACTCTGAAATGCAGTTAATAAAAATGCTTTACCTGTGTGAATATATACAGATCTCAACATCTATTAATAGTTCTAACAATGTACATGAATTTGGTATTCTCCTTGCTAATAAATGTTCATTTGGGCAATCTCCTAGCCATTGACAATTTCCAAAATGAATACCTTAATGGTTTCTGTAAGATTTTTTTCTTCTGTAGTCTTAATTCAAGATCATAGGGAAGACATCTTGTTAATATACAGTTTTATGGGTTATCTCCAATAAATTGTGTAACCTTTCTACTTAGATAATACTAGTCTAGTTGTTGGCTCCAACATCTAGTATACTATAATACTAGTCTAGTTGTTATTTTACTTTGCCTCTCCGTTCTATCTAGCAAAGGTATTTAACTAGAAATACTAGTCTGGGATATTGGAAAAATGTCTTATGGATGTAATTTTGCTAGTTCAAGTTGTGAACTATTTTTCGTTTCCTAAGTGGCAGGGACTGAATATCTGTTGGGTGAACTAGAAGTCTGCTGCTTGTTTACAGTCTTCAGTTAGGTTTTTACAGTTGAAGTTTTCATTAATTCAAAGAATTCTTTAAAAATCAAAAATATATATTCAGGAGCAAAAAGCCATTGGCTCAGATGTTGTGTTTTAATATATTAGAAGATGTGTTCTCAAGTTTCATGATCTTTTGCAGCAGTAATACTTTTATAAGCAAAGTATGTTGACGTTTGTTGCTATTGTTATTTTAAAATCTTTGTGGTGAACATGTATATCTGTAGTTTGCAAGCAGAGAAAAACTCCAACAACTGCAAAAGTAGAATTAATATTCTGGCTATACATGGTTCAGTGTACATTTTAATATTTTCTTATCTTCCCTATTCTGCACACAGTTTCTCCCTAGGCACATTTTAAAAGGCTGTAGGATCGATTTCTCATGGTATGCTCCACTTGGGAAGTGTCTCACCAGGTTACAGCATTTGTGCTGTGGACTGTGATGGTGGTTTAGTTTTGTCTGGGTAAACATGATCTAATGAGCTGTAATCAGTGAGTGCTCTTGGAGGTTCTGATAATAGTCAGAACAACTTGGTTATCATTTTTCTTACGATACAGAAGTCCGGCCAAAGATAGTAGAAGTTGCAGCAAACATTTAAAGTAGTTACGTGGTCCTGAAAGCACATCAGCTTATCAATTTGTTTTATCACAGTAGCTAAATATAATTTTTAGGTGTAGAGATTTGTAGATCTTAGCAGTTGATTCAGCCCTTACTGGGGCACATGAGATCTGTCGCTGTATGGCTTCTCCTTTCTCTTCCTTCTGCCTTTTTATTTCATGTTCTTTTTTCTTCCCTCTGTTCTGGTAATTTCTTGAATAGTATTTAATGTTGCGGTGAGCCCAGAGAAGTTCTTTAGTACAACCTGTTTTTGAAAGGCTGCTGCCTTAGTGTCCAGCTGAACATTACTTTGCGGAGCTGGTTTGGTTTCCACATGACCATGCCACAGACAGTAGAGGAAAATCATACTTGGTTTAAAACTTGCTGGAAGTGCCTGGTTATTAGACTATCTTCAAACCCTGGAACTTACTCCCTGGTTTTCCATCACAAATAAGGTTGTAGGATTAGAGACAGTTTTTAAAACTGTAATTTTAATTCTTGACAGGTGCCTTCTTCACATGTGTGTACTGAACATTAAATCAAGTAAGATTTTATAGCACTGTAATACCTGTAGCAGCACTAGATCAGAAGAGGCTTTTAAGAAGGATTGCTGATGTTAAGTGCTTTTCACGTTCAAAGAAGGCTCCTCTGCATCAACCCTATTTCTGTAAAATCGTTGGTATTTCCATAGCATTGACTAATTCAAAATAAAGTAAAAGGTGGCAAAACACTTCTTAGAGCAGTTATTGTATGTAAACTACTGGCTACAAGTGTCATCTCCTGAAACAGGCTTTTGGAGTACCTGAGGGATATACATAAATACACTGTCTTTTTTTCGTTACTCAAGGCTGTAATGAATGAAGTTGCACTGAATAGTGGCTTAATGGTGCTTTGTTTGGGACTTGTATCTTAAAGGTGAGCTCCAAGGCAAGCTTGTATCAGATAGTAAGAAATCTTGACAAACTTTCAGTATTATTGTCTTAAATGCAAAGTACGGGATATCAAGTACTACTCCTTTTTAATAACAGCATGCTGTCAGCTTAATTACCTTTTGAAACATGAAAATGTGGCTGCAGATAAACAGTTTATTTTTGGAAGCTGGAAAAGGGTATTCTCCGGATTAAGTGCCTTCTCAAATGTTTGAGGAAATAAGTTGCTGCATTGATGTTACTGTTGCTAGATACTTGATGTATTCATTGGAAAATAATTTTTTTTTAGGGATTTGTTATTTGTTATTTTAGTCAATTTCGGGTCAAAACTCTGCAAAAGCCCACCCAGAGGTGTGCAGGTTTTTGAAGGAACAGTAATTTTCAATTAGATGAATCCGCATTTAAGTTGTTATGTATTTGAATGAACACCACACAAATGCTGACTAAGGCAGGCATGTATTTCTGAAGGGAGTACTGAGACCTCAGTAATAGCTATCAGCTTTTCATTTGATATTTAAACACATGAGTATATGCATTTACACTACAATGCATTGCTGGGTTGTTTTGTTTTGGGGTTTCTTTTTGACATAGTTCAATTTTTAGTGTTTCTCTAAATTACTTAAAGTCTAATAAGGGAGTATTTGCACAGGGGGATATATATGGGCTGTTAACTTTGACTATTTAATTTTTCTTCTAATTCTTTACTTTTTTTCAGATATGATATTTTTCTAACTCCTAGTTGCCTGTAGATTTTGAATTGAAAAATAGCCTTTGGGAAATCAGTCATAAAATATTCATTCACTTTAAGGAGGCGAGGATTTCATCTATGTACATCCTTTTTAAACTTGTAAATACAAGTTTTCAATGGGCTTTTAGTCTGTGAAAGCAAATGGCAGAGTTAAATATGCAGAAACACACTTACCTTTGCTCATGTTGAATATTTATGCCAGTTTAGAACTGAATGAGGGAAGGAGGAGGACTGTGTGGTGTAATGATATCAGTATTGAATTGTGGTGACTGAACTGTTCATGCTTTCATTGACTAGCCTAATAACTTAAAATTTGAGAAGAGATGCATCATGTACAAGCACCATTGTTGTGCTTTTTAAAACAGCTTTTTATAGCACAGTGCATCATCCAAGAAAGTATGGAACAGAGGTGTTCTACACTCTTTGAAAATAGCAACACTTCAAGGAAGACCTGTTTTGTTATAGTTCTACAGTTGTATGTTTCATGTATAGAAAGAATGTAAAAGTCTTCTGGCAAAGGGAGGATTTTGATACCATGTTTTACCTTTTCACCTCTCCCTGTCACATGATTGTTTTAATGATTTGTGGGGGTAGTTGGATGCTGTGAGAACAACAGATTTCATCCCTGTGTGCTCACACTGGATTTTTGCATTACTGCATAGTCCTGGGTAGCAGTGTTAACTTGGTTTATACTTTCAGCAGTATCATCTACCTGCCAAACAAATATGTACTGATGATGCTGCCTGTTCAGTTATTTTAAAACAGATTCAACATGAACCTGTATCCTGACTTTAGGCATGCCTTTTCCTATTAGTTCTCGTTTAGTATCTGCCTAAGACAACACTGTGTATTTATGTTTACATAAGAAGAAAGGTTGATGCAACTATGCAGTAAAATCCAGTTGAATATTTTTTTAAACTGTATTTAGAGCAATTCAGGATTTTTCTTTCATATTTGCTATTCCTTATTTTGAGCTGTAGAGAAAAATTTGATGAACACATATAGTAGCTATGCTTATGATTAGTAAGCTTAATTTTTGTATAAAACTTTGTCTTAAAATTATATTCACAAATGTCTTTAAATTAGTTACCATGTATTTTGCCCATTGCTTGATTTTTAGTTTTTTCTGGAAGGTGGTCATTGCTTATGTGTCCTTAGTATCTGCCTAAGACAACATGCCGGGGGTTGGTTTCTCTTTATTTTTTTTAAAGAAAGGAAAAGAAGTCTTAAGCACTTATTTTATCTTAAATATTTTCTTTCTGTTTTGTGTTTCTCACTTAGGAATTTTATGTGCTTGGTGGAGATGGAAAAAGAAGAAAAGCAAGTTGTCTTCCTGGAGAAAGAAGGCAGCACATACTTAATGGAACTTTATTTCTGTGGAACCATGTTTTGAGTGCTCCTCCCAGACATCATCCATAAATATTCTAGATATCAGGAGACTGATATGATTGGAAACCTGGCTCATCAAACAGTATACACTGGGAGAAGCCTGCTTAGTATAAGACATTTTCTATTGTTTCTGAAAGTCTGTGAGGAAACATTATAGACATCTACCTATTTTTTTTTTTTCTTAATTCTTCATCTCGATTATTCAGCAAAGCTAATCTTTGAAGTGAATAGAACCAGAGCCTTTTTGGAAACTTTTATTGAACATGACTCATGGAGAAGAGCTTGGCTCTGAGATGCACCAGGATTCTGTTGTTCTAACTTACCTAGAGGGATTACTAATGCATCAAGCAGCAGGAGGCTCAGGTACTGCAGTTGACAAAAAGTCTACTGGGCATAGTGGAGAGGATCAAAACTTTAAGATTTCAGGAAATATATTTCCCAACTGTCAAAGTAATGGTCCAGCTCTTAATACAAGTACATATCGGGGATCTGGCATGCTGCACCTCAAAAAAGCAAGACTGTTGCAGTCTTCAGAAGACTGGAATGCAGCAAAGAGAAGGCGGTTGTCTGATTCCATTGTGGATTTAGATGGAAAAAAGGAAGCTTTGTTGGCTGGCATGGTTGAAAATGTGCCTAAAGGCAAACAGGATAGCACATTACTTGCCTCTTTGCTTCAGTCATTCAGCTCTAGGCTGCAGAGTGTTGCTCTGTCACAGCAGATTAGGCAGAGCCTTAAGGAGCAAGGGTATTCCCTTAGCCATGATTCCTTACAAGTGGAGAAGGATTTAAGGTGCTATGGTGTTGCATCCAGTCACCTGAAGACTCTGCTGAAGAAGAGCAAAGCAAAAGATCAGAAGCTGGACAACAGCCTGCCCGATATAACGAAGAACCTGCCCAAAGAGAGGTTTATAGAATCCCCTCATGCAGTGCAGAGCGGGCCTAAAGTGATAAATGAGCCTCTGTCATGTGCTGCAAGATTACAAGCTGTTGCAAGCATGGTGGAGAAACGATCCAGTCCTGCTGCTTCGCCGAAGCCCAGCGTAGCGTGCAGCCAGCTAGCTCTGCTCCTTTCCAGTGAAGCCCACTTGCAGCAGTACTCCAGGGAACACGCTTTAAAAGCACAAAATGCCAATCAAATTGCAAGCGAGAGGCTTGCGGCGATGGCCAGATTGCAGGAAAGTGCTCAGAAAGATATAGGCCAGTTCGGTCTGGCAAAAGGCATGACCAGCCATCTCAATGGTCAGACGGGATCATCACCCAAACCAGTGTCTAGCAAAAGCAATGTGGCACCGTTTCAGAGTTCGGTGGGAATCATGCATTCACCTCCCAAAACTGTGGGATACAAAAGTACTTTGGAAAGGAGTAACCTGAAAACCTCTCCCAGCAACAGTTTGCTCTTGCATCTGCTGAAGAGCCAAAATACCACCAAGCATGTGAAAGGGCGTGAGCAGAGTGAGAGAGCCAGCATTTTTGAAGACAGTAGCACACCAACGACTGTTGATGAGTATTCAGACAACAATCCTAGTTTTACAGAAGACAGCAGCGATGATGAAAGCTCCCATTCTAACTGTCTTCCTATAGACCTATCCTTCAAACAGAGGACAGATAAACCAGATGTGGGTCCACCTGCATCATTGGATAACCTGACTCAGTCCTTGCTTCATAACTGGGATCCAAAAGTTTCCTGTCCAGAGAACAAGGAAGAGAAAGACACTCCCAAAACTTCCAAGCTGAATCCCCATCAGAAAGTAACACTGCTTCAGCTGTTACTTGGGCATAAGAGTGAAGAACAGGTAGACAAGAGTAATGACACTCAGGGACCACACAGTGCAGCTGATGTGGCAAAATTCACTGTTCAGACTGGGAAAAGGACTCCTATTACTGACAGTCCCAGTGCAAATCGAATGACTCCGTTAAGCACTCCACCTTTGCTGGTTTCTACAAAAGCAGACTCTCCTATAAATCTCTCACACCAATCACTAACCATCAAGCGTAGCTCACCACCGTATGCCTGCAGCATCCAGCCAGACAGACTGATGAATCCCGCATCCAAACATTTGATAGACCTGTCTAAAAGCAAAGAAATTCAAGGAGCCAAGCTGAGCAGGAACGACAGTCCCCAAAACTCTTCGGCATTCAGTGCCAGCAAGCTGTTGCAGAACCTGGCTCAGTGTGGCATGCAGACTTCGATGTCGGGTGAAGAGCAAAGAGCCAGCAAACAGCTGCTAGCAGGGAACATGGATAAACCTGTGGGCTTGATTGATAGGTTGAACAGCCCTCTGCTTACGAATAAATTGAGTACGCATGAAGAAAATAACAAAATATTCAGTTGTCAGCCTGCGCCCGCGGAACAAGGACTTCCAGGTTCGGAAATAGAAAATCTCCTTGAAAGGCGCACTGTCCTTCAGCTGCTTCTGGGAACTCCCAATAAAGGTAAAAGTGAAAAGAAAGAGAGGATGCTTTCAAGAGATGAAAGTTCTCAGGAACAGACAGATAAGGCTTTGAATGAGCAAATATTGACGGTGAAAATAAAAACTGAACCATCTGAAGAATCTAATGTTCCTTATAATTCAAATGCACAACAAATGAGAGAGTGCAAGGGTAACAAATTTCAAGGATTTGCTCATTCACTGCAGAGAAACACAGCTGCTTCTCCAGCATCTGAGGAGTTGAAATCTGAGCCTCTTTCACCTCAAGATTTCTCTTTTTCCAAAAATGGCCTCCTAAGTAGGTTGCTGAGGCAGAATCAAGACAGTTACCCTGCAGATGAGCTGGACAGGAGTCACCGAAACAACGAGCTGACACACCTTGAATCCAAGAGTCTTTGCACAGTACCGAAGAAGAGGAAGCTTCATGCTGAGCCTTTGGAAAGTCCATTAAAAAAGATGAAAAGTAATGTGTCTGATGCTGCAAACAATCACAGTTCTCCTACTGAGGCACTGTATGGGCCTTTGCTTAACCAGCAAGAACTGAAATTCAGCAGAAGTGATGCTGAATTTAAATATGCTGTAAGTCATGGTTCAAATAGTGAAACTGAAAATAGGAGTTGGTCTAGAGATAGTAAAGGCTTTAATGTGTTGAAACAGCTGCTTCTCTCAGAAAACTGTGAGAGAGATCTGTCACAACATAGGAATAACATGCTAACAGAGGGCAAGAAAAAAGGAAACAAAACCACTGCAACAATTAATAAACCTGAATTCACCATTTCTTCAGTAAGATCACTGATGGGAAGCCCTGCGCAACAGAACAATTGTGTAGATCATAGAACATTTCAGTATCCTGTAGCAGTAAAGAGCCCTGCCAGTCCCCCCTTCCCTGAACATTTGGGGAGTACGGTATCTAGACTCGAGTCTGACCAGTTTAGCATGTGTTCCATGCCCAGTGAAAAAGGACCCATCAGATGGGTGATCACAGGTATGGACAAGAATGATTATGAAAAAGACTCTCCGAGACTGACCAAAACCAATCCAATATTGTACTACATGTTACAGAAAGGCGGCAACTCTCTTAGTAGCCAAGAAGCACATGACAAAGAAATTTGGAATGAACCTTCATTTACTGAGAGTTCAACTCATGTTACAATCAAAGAGGAGTTGCCATCCGACGCAGAGCTTAAAACTCCTTTTAGTAACTTAAGAAGCCCTTACAACAGCCATATGGGGAGTAACACCTCTCATCAACACAGTGGTGTGAATGGAGAAGTGCACGGACTTCTGGAAAAAGTGCGAACAATCAAAAAAGAGCCAGAATAAACTGCAGCCTCCTCAGTGAGTTTACAATCAGCGGTTTTGAATCTTTGTTTAAAAAAAAAAAGAAAAAAAAAAAAAAGAAAAATGAGTACGAACTTGACTACTGTATAAATTGAGCATGATTTTAAAAAAAAGCATGGTCTAATTGAAACATGTTTTCATTTGATAAACTTTTTATTTTTCTGGTGATGTTATTTAAAATACATGTAGATAAAATTTGCTTTACAGTAGGTTGTCACAAGGAAACTAGAAAGGTTGTAATTTGTACAAGACGTTTCTGTATGTATCAGATTAAGTTATGAGTACTCTTTGATCAGAGTCTTACTTGGATCTGCAAGTTTTTGGTATACGAAGTGTAAGCATACAGCCTAGGTGGTGGTAATGCTACGTTTCCTCCCTCCCTGTAAAATAATCCTTATTTTTTTGAAGCCTGAGCATAGAGACAGCATACTTTTTTTTTTCTTTTTTTTGAATGTTTAATATGTTTTGTGACATTTTAAGAATAACTTTTAAGGAATGGAGCAGTCCGTCCAAGGTATTAGCTCGTCATATTGGAAAACCTGCGTCAGTGTTAATAATTGAAGTGCACTGAAATGTATTTTTTAGTGCTTCCAAAATTTGTATTGTTATTTTTAAATCCTGTTTGTGGTCCTGCCAGAATAGTGGTGTAAAATCTATTTTTCTTCCTTGCCCTGCTCTTGACAAATGCCTTCCTCAGAATTCTTAGCCATAGTTATGAGTTACTAGTTATGATTAAGAGTTTTTTCTAGGTTTTTATAAAAAAGGCAGATTTTCGTAGGCCATGCAAGTACTGCATGAGTCCTTTTGTCGACACATTCCTGTCACTTCCCTGCTGAAAAGGGGAAAGCCAAAATGCCTCTTGGAGTAGTGTGATTGAGATGATTTAGTAGGTGTATCAAGTGAGGAAAATGGTGGAAAGCTTGTGAAGCGGATGGGCGGAATTGGCTGTTCAGCACCATCCTGCTTCCCTGCAGAGGAACACCAACTGCACTAAGGCCGCACATCAGGCATCCGCTCAAAGATGGAATAGGATTTTAATGAAAATTGTGTTGGCCTCTTCCTACAACCAGGGAAAAGAATCCATAATCTGCCAATATTTATTACTCTCTGAACAGCTGATGCATGGTTTAATGCACTAGCCTTTCACTGGAGAAAACCTGGGTTTAGAGTAATTTTCCAGGTTGCACTGAGGATAAAACTCTGGTTTTGTCATGTTCTGTAATGGATAGTGGGACATGTCTGAGAAATCTTCCTCTGCCCTTTTCCTCAATCCCCACCTGTGCTGTGATTTGTAACATCTGGCAATATCAGCCTGAGATGGGAGGAACTGAAAATTGCAGTCAAAGCTGAGACACCTTAAAAGAATTGCTGGCTGGGGAAGAGCAGTGTGGCGCCGCTTTCCTGTTAACACTGTCAGTGTTAACTCCATTTGCAGCCCTTATTTCTCATGGGGGAGGAGGAGGACAAAATCCAGTTCCTCTAAATTATGTGAATTACTGGCAAGCAGAAGTCCTGCTGAACTTTTTACTCTGCTGGAAAAAAATGTTCTCTCTGGGTTCTTAATTTCACTGATAATCCCCTGTGCTATCAGCAGACAGCTGAGTAGTTGGCTTGCACAGATAAAGAAAGCCACACTCCACTTTGTATTTGACTGTTTTCACCATTGAGAGCTGATGACATGACAAAACTGCTGTTTCTGTCCATCTCGTGTCTGTGTAGCAGAGATGAGTGATAGGGCATTTTGCTCTTTTTCTGCTGGTTTTGTTTTGGAGACCCTTTTCCCAGACTACTGGGTTGCTCAGGCAGAGTGAGCTGTTACTTCCTCCTCTCATCCCTGTCCCCAGCCCAGGATCAGTTCCTCCTCTTTCCAGTGCAGTTCCTACTGAAAGGGACTTCTCCTGTCTGCCAGCTGACAAATGCACCACTATTCTGTTTTGCCCCCCTCCAGGGGATACCTTCTTTTAGGGAACACAAATATTTGGCAGTATCTGATATAAAACATTCCCCCTGATTTTTATGAGAAATAACAGAGCAATTTAAAAATATATTTTTATGTTATTTCGGTGAAGCATAATATATTAATGGGCTGTACAAAGAAGATTTATATTTTAAAACCTTCACACAAATCTAATATCATTTTAAATGTCATTATCTGAAGTATAATATAAAAATAAAATTTTGTTTGTTTTTAATATTGCATTTATAAGTGGCCCAATGACAATTCAGATGTCTCATAGAATAATCATTAATGAGATAAAGTATATTTTGGATTGACAGTGGAAGTGAATTCTTTTTATATGAGTCAACCCAGCAGAAATATTAAAAAGATGGTATTTGTTCCATCCATTAAATGTCTTTTAAAGTCTTAATTGATTATTTTTCTTGAAACAACATGTATATAGGTAGGAAATATATACAATATAGAATAATAGATGGTCCCTGGAGTAAATACAGGGTTATAATTTACTGGAAGGGCTCCACAGAAAAATGCAGCTGGAGTGGATGTGGAATAATCTGGTTGAAAAAAATATTCATCAAAGTCAAGATGAAAAGTAGGGAAGAGAGTCTAACTCTAAAAGAAAAGGGATATTGGAGTCTAGCAGGGTGCTGACCTATGTATTTATTCTAGGGTAGTCTATTGTTATAATATATACTTTTGAACATTTAGTTTTGAAAGTTTTATAAAACATTTAAGTTAAAATGTTAACCATTTGACCAGTTAAGGATTTAGCTTTCTTTTTAGATGATGTCAATGAAAGGGTATTGCCATTTTCACAGACTTCAGTAAACTATAATGTACAAGAATTTATGTTTAGGACATGCTGTTCATGGAAGAACCTTGCCTTTTGCAGACAATGCAGTCTCAAGCAGCAGGTAACACAACAATGAGGCCCTTGAGAGAGGGCAGGACATACCAAGGGAGTGCTCTCAGTTGGCTGCTAAGAGGGCAATAGTCTCCTGTATGAAATTCTCCTCTATCACTGGTGGTGCCCCCTCCCTAGGGAAGAGAAGTCTTCTTTAATTCTACCCCAGCCACATTTGCAGCCTTTAAACCTTAGGACCAAAGGCTCTTTAGTAATTTCTTGTCTTGTAGCATGGGTGAGTAAAAAGGAGTCACTATTTTTTTCCTCGGGGACTTTTCCATCAAAAAAGAGGGGTGCAGGAGCTGGGTTTGCTGCACCAGCAGATGGACTGGAGGGCTGGTCATGTTTTCCCAAGCAACTCAAAGATCCATGACTTCCACCATACATGAATTGCAGACCAAGGTCATGTTTTGAACAGCACTTGATACGCTCAGCACCTCCTGTCTCCTATAGCCCTTTAGACTACAGATTTGAAGGAAAATGAGGTTTTGTCAGATATTGGCAGCAGCAACTATATATGTAAAGCAGTGCAGGATCAGTGGGTGCTGGTGTGTGGTCTCACCATCCAAGGAGCAGGGAGGGAGGGGAAAACACATCTCTGTTGTGGCTGGGTGAGACTGCTGGGGAAAAGTTCCCTCCACCTCACAGAGCAGTGAAGTGAGTTAGGGATTTCTCTCTATACCACACTGAGATTTGTAACTGCAGTCCCTTGGGTCTTAAACCTGGATTAACTTTAACTTCACTCAGTTGGGAAGGGTTGCAGCAGTTGGGTTGCTAAGTGCCCAGTGTCTTGCTGGAGGGAACATCTACAAGCTCATCCTCTTGGTGTGTAGCCCTCAAGCCAGATATATTTGGGGATTGACTTGTAATTACAATGCAGATATGCCTTTTCTTTCCAGAGGGAAGTGTACAGGACTCAGATAACCAGATTTCTAGCGTCTGCTCTGCCAAAGTTTGAGGAAAAGATGGGGGGTAACACATGATGGCAGAATCAGAGGTGTTTTGCTGCAGGGCTTCTCTGCTGATACCACATAACTGGGCGGCTCAGTTTGAGAAGTTTATAAACATCATGAGATCAAAAGGGAATTCAGCCATAACTTTCACTTTTCTTAGCCATTTACTCTTAGTAATGTTTTTAAATTTTTAATTTACAAATGTTTTTAAAAGAAAGAAATGAGTGGTTTAAATTTTCCCTGTTAAATGTTGGTGAAAGTATTTCAACTCTCATTGACGTCAGTGACATGATATTACCAGTTTGTTCTCTGCCACATCTTACAGAAGAGTAAACTGGTAAGTATATATTATATATATTTATATATAATGTAAATATGTTGACTTGTTACACCTATAATATGTTGAAATTGGTTTTTAAAAGGTGATGTAAATAGTGGTTTCCTTAATGAAAAATACATATTTTGTATTGTTCTAATGCAAAGGAAAAAAACCTTTTAATCTTTTTTGTTATGTATATTCCATGTATAAGTGTAAATATGATCACATAGGTTTAAAAACTTTTGCATGTATGTATACAGTTGCAAGTCTGGAAGAATGTATAGAAAAATACTTTTATTTAAAGTTGTGATTACCTGCTGCATGAAAAGTGCATGGGGGACCCTGTGCATCTGTGCGTTGGCAAAAAAAAAAAAATGTCTTAACAAGTCAGGTCAGTTCAAAACACAACAGTATTCCACTTCTGGACATGACTTCTGCTGTGGTATTTTAGCTTTGTGAAAGAATGTGCTTCAAATCAAAAGGGTCTGGGAAAAAAAAAATTGCAAAACTACTTTTAAAACATGAAGTGCTCATACAACTATAATCAGTCATGTAAGTTCAGGACTCCATTTTGCGTAATTGAAATATTGTACCAGGACTATTCCATCCCTGTAAAACAAAGGAATATTGATTTTCGTTGCCATACATAAGAATTCGGGATTTTACCACAACCAGTTTTATTGTGATGTGTCTTCAGTAATTTATCTAACTGGTCTCATTTTTTTATTAGAAATTAATTTCCTCATGTGATGTCACAAAACTGTACATACTGCAGTGTGAAGTTTTTTTAAATCTTTCAGTGTTTACTTCCTGCAGAAGATTTGAATAAATGAGAAAAATGCATTGTCTTGATGGTTTTTAAATCTACTTTATTTCATGTGTTAGTGAACTCTTTGCACCGGTGCTGTTAATACAAATATCTGACAACAAAAAGACCTCAAGAGCTTAGGCACACATAACCTTCAATAGGGCTACTGACTGGAAACAGAGTCGTGGAGCTGGAAGTGAAACAACCTAAATCAGATTAGCAGCTTTATTTTACAAAGCTCTGTGCCATGTTTTATTCAAATACTCTTCTGCTTATTAGCTTGACATCAATGACCATAAACTAGAAACCTCTAAAGCAGAATTCTCCTGTGAAAATCATTTTAAATGTTGAAACATTGTTCAGCTCCCCTGTGCAGGGCAGGAAAGATCTGTTTTCCCACTGAAATCTTCTTTGGTCCCTATCACTAAGAGGACATTTTAGTTTATTTCAGTTATGTTCATGAGTAAACATGTAGTAAAGTGAACACAACTTGCCCATGAAGCCTACAGAAAGGTTTATTAATGCACTTGCATCATATTTTGGAGTTTTTAAGTTAGCTTAGGACATTAGTGCAAATGGTGGATTGCAGCACTAGTGCAAGTGCTGTTTCTCCAGAAAGTTTCTGTTCTGAGGTGTACAGGCACACTGCATCTGGAGCTGTACACTTGTAAGCAAGCACCTGGGTCATGACTGTCCTGGGTAGCAGCTGTTTTCATGAATCATCCTATGCTTTCTGATCTCTTAGCAATAAACTGCAGGCATGAAGTTCTTTGGAAGCTTTCTGGAAAGCATAAATTATAATACATCAAGTTAATTTTGAAACAATAAACCCAACTCCATAGATCTCAGCTAGGTTTTCATGGACTATGTAACTGAGCATTTTAATTGTTTGGTGTCCTAAATAGAATAGGATTGGGATGCTCTCTGTCTTTGGGTAGTATGGATGCAATGGTTCCAGTGATACTCAACTGTGCTGCAAAAGGACCCGTGACCCAGCTTCTGCATAGACTCTTCTCTCTGTAAGTAGGCTTGATTTGGGAGATGATTGGCTAAGCCAAAATACAGCCACCTGAGACAGCACCTAAGGAGTCAATCTCCTACTGGCAGTGCAGCTTGGAAATAATTTCTTTAAGTATGTGCTTTCCTCCCTGACATGGTTCCTTTGGTTTTGAGTCTACCCACCGAGCAAAGCAGACAGTATGCCTCTCTAGTGATGATGCCCTGGGACAGTTCCTTGGAGCACCTGAATAGCATTGATTTTCCTTTAATTACTTGGGGAGGGTGGGGGAGGGAGGGCAGGAAAGGGTCTCATAACTTCAATTTATTTATTCAGTTGTGCTGTAATGCCAAGTAAAACTTGCATTGTGTCTACCAGAACAAGCAGGCCTGCGGAGCTGAGCGTATGCTATGCTAAAACAGCCTGTGGAGTGACGAGGATGTTGAATGGGTGTGAATATCCTGAGAAACATTTCACTCCGAGTGAATGTTTGCAACACTTGTGTAGTGACTCATAATGAACTCGAACAAAAATGCCTCAAACCACCGGTGAACTCTGCAGACAGACCTGTGGTCATGTGGAATTTTCTCAATCTTCAGCTTGTTCCTCACAAAATGAAAGATGTATGTGGTCTTCATGCTTTTTCACAAAACAGCTGCTGGATAAAGGAATTTTCATTTCTGCTTCAGAGATTTTCACATGGGGGTGGGAGAGGATAGCAATTGTGTTCATGGGACTTGACAGCCCAGTCTTATGCTCCTCAGTGAAATTAACGTTGTGGGCATCAAGGACAGATGCGGACTCTGATAGATCATTTGCAGGGATGTGCATTGTGGAAGCCTTTATCAGAGTAGAGAAACTTGTTGCAGTAATAGGAACAACATCCACACATAAGAAAAGTAAAGCAAATTATTCTTCCTTGACTATAAACTTTGCCAAGAAAGATGCATGTTTGAAACTAAAGAATACAGTGACAATGTTCGTCTGTATGACACAGCTTGTCACACTAGACATGTGGAATATGCCCGTGGGAATGTCTGTAGGGACTTGATATGAGCCTTGAACAGTGAGTAGGATACACAGGTAACAATTGCTGATTATATTTTTATTTCATTTTGATTGTCAGAGCAACTTGGAGGATGGCACAAACCTGGGGCTTGAAAATTCTCTCTGCTGGTAACTTAATGCTGCTAATGAAAGAGCGTATGCTGATCCGAGCTCACAGCAGCCCACTTTGATTTGGCTTTCTAAGGACTGCTTGCTCTTAATGAGTAAAGAGATTTGTCACTATTTCCGGATTAGTTTTCTGATTAAATTACTCAGAATTTAACTGAATGCAAAAGGAACATTACTGACTTGCGACTGTGCCAGTTAGATAAACCTGATGCCTGCCTTTGCAGTTAAACTCAGTGTGTGCCTTCAGTGCATATTCATGTGTTGGAGAGAGATAGGCAAATAACTGTGTCCTTCACAGTACAGATGGTCTGGACTCTCTTCATCCAGCCTTCTTTGGTGAGGTGGGGATACTTTCTCACTAATGGGAGGCAAACTTTTATTCTGTAAGTTAGTGGGGGATCTCTGGCCTCAGTCTTTACTGAAACTGGTGTTGACTTTTAAAGTCACACCCTTGTTTATGCTCAAATTCTTCTGAAAATTTCAGCACAGAACTCAAAGGTAGCCACTGAGACAGATATATCCAGTCTGCTGTTGTTACCTCTTGATATTTGCCTATCTGCACCTTTGTAACTCCAGCAAAATGTCATAGTTTTCCAAGTTCTGCCTGACTAGACCCCATGCCCAAATCTCATCCAAGGTATCAAGAGAGATTAAGAGATAGAATTCAAGCATGATTTGAAGTTCGATGTCCTGATGCTCAGTCTCCTGTATAGCATGACTTGGGAAGTGTCTTACTAGGGTTTCTGTGGAAGATGGAAGTTCCTCTAATAGCTGATACAATTTTTTATCCTGGATGTGTTATTCACATTTGACTCTGAAAGAAACCTTTGGGGTTTTGTTTTTGGTTGTTTTTTTTTGTTTTTTTTTTGTTGTTGTTTGTTTGTTTGCTTTTTGGGGTTTTTTTGTTTTGTTTGTTTGTTTTGTGTCAGTGAGAAGCTTAAGTGACTCTCACATGCCTTACAAAGGTCTCAGCATGTGATTCACCTTTGGTCTTGCAGGAAGCCTCTGTTCCTTCAGTTGCTACATGTTATCCCCATGCTTGTTTGTATCTGCCTGCCTGTCCTCTGTTTGCTGTGGTGAACCAGCGACTTGGGGGTGTTTTCTGAATTCTTGTGCCACAGTTAATTCAAGAGGAGGAGGAAGAAAGAGAGAAGGGGATAACAGTGTGTTATTTTCAAGTGTGTTTTGTCTTTTAATCCCACCTCATTTTTCCTCTCTTTAAGATGATCACAGTATGAAAGTCCTCACCAGCATTTGAGACAAGAATTAGGTAAATCCAGGAAGCAAAAATCTCATGAAGCTAGTCATGTCATAAGTAGTAGACTCATAGGATGGTTTTGGTTGAAAAGGATCTTAAAGATCGTCAGTGAATTTCCATCCCCTCAGCCATGGGCAGGGACACCTTCCACTAGATCCCCCATCCAACCTGACCTTGAGCACTTCCTGGGATGGGACAGCCACAACTCCTCTGGCCTCACCACCCTCACAGTCAAGAATTTATTCCTAATGGCAAACCTTAATTTACCCTCTTTCAGCTTGAAGCCATTCTCTCTTGTCCTGTCACTGCATGCCCTTCTAAAAAGTCCCTCTCCGGTTATCTTTTAGGCCCCCTCCAGAGAAAGGGGTTCTAAGGTTTCCTCAGAGTCTCCTCATCTCCAGGCTGAACAACTCCAGCTATCTCGGCCTGACTTAATAGGAAAGGTGCTCCAGCCCTCTGAACATCTCTGTGGCCCTCCTTTGAACCTATTCCACCAGGTCTACATCTTTCTTATGCTGGGGACCCCAAGAGCTGGACACAGCACTCCAGGTGGGGTCTCGTGACAGCAGAATGGAGGGAAGAATCACTTCCCTTGACCTGCTGACCACACTGCTTTTGATTCAGCCCAGGATATGGTTGGCTTAGTATACTAACTGTAGTTCAGTTTCATCACTTAAATCCTGGAATATTACTGATGCAAGTTTACTTACTTCCTGATCCATAATCAAAAGAAGCTTTACATTTCATTATGCAAAAGTACCAAGAGCTGGTTGGTTGCTTGAAAATCTGAAAGGAATAGTTTAGCTAATCCTTGCATATAGTGATGTGTCTCTCTTGTGTGAGCAACTGTTAACTCTCATGCCATTTTCCCCCTTCTTACCTATTATTTTGAGTCCTTTCATCTCATCTTTAAACAACACAGAAGCACAGTCACCATCCATGAAGGGCAGAGGAGACAAAAGAAGTATGTATTTTTAGACAACTGCTTTGAAATAAGTATTTGCCCAAGGTAGTGTTATGCATTGACTGTACTGAATGCTGTATCTTGGTCTCTCCTCTGAAACTATTCACCTTAGGCATTTCATAGTGCCTGCATACTGAGAAGAGAGGTGATGACATCCAACAGCACCTACCCCCAGTATAGCCTTTATTTAAGAATGCTGCTTACTGTGGCAGAAAGAAACAAAGTGTATGTCACACAACCTTTTATTCCCCGAAACAAAAAAAAAAAATACTGCTTTTTAAGAGTTTTTAAAAGTGACACAGAATAAAAACTGCAAGTTCAAGGACAGAGAAGGAAACTGAGAGGGGAATTTTTTTAAGCATGGTCCAGCTGGCAGCCTCTTGCCTGCTCCTGTTCTGTCCAACCACCTGTTTCCCAGAGGGAAGGCACAATGGTGGTGCAGGCAGTGGTTGCTTCCCAAGGGACCAAATTTTGCCATTTGCATGAGATCTGACACAGGGAGCTGGTGGTGGCTGCTCTCAACACCAACAAAACAGTGGCAGCTGCTGATAGAGGGAGAGAAGGTACTGAAATCCCCTGCTGAAAATGTTCACAGCCCAAAGAATCGTCCCATATGCACAGCACAGATTTGTAGTTATTAATTTAGAAGAGGAAGAAATAATTGTCTAGAAACTGACAGCAGCTATTGTATTGCATACATCTCATTCTTTAAAACTTGCATAGAAGGTCTAAGGATAAAGCTAGTTACATAAAAAGACACAATTTTTCATATATTCAGTGGCTGCAACAGATTTTTTCATTGTCTTCCAACATCTGCTTAGCACTTGAAAACCTGGTTCCCTTTAGTAAGAAAGCTGCTATTCCAGTTTTCCTGTCATCTTTCTCTTTTTAGGTAAACATTTATGTTGTACTTACACTAGAACAACATGACTCGCTATCCCTTGTCTGTAAACACAGTACAGTGCTGCCTGCAAAATGTCTCCTGACAGTCCCAGAAACCTCCTGCGTGGAACAGAAGTCTCCTCTGACCCAGGGTAACTGCTGTGCCTCGCTCCGAGGATGCCTGGAGCGGTGAGTGGTAGTGTCAGTCACATGAGAGTCTGAGCACTGTGTAAATTTCTGCTTAGTTCAGTTTTTCTATCTCCCAGTTTGGATTGAGGGGATATAGAGATTTTTGGCAGTACAGAGAGCATGGGCTGCAGAAGCAGCAGCCAGTTTCCAGACATCTACTGTATTCCTGTTAGCCTGCATTGATGGTGCAGCTGGAACAGTGTCACCCTTTGAGCATGTGCCCAGTTGGCCTAAAGCAAACATGGTTACACAGGAGCTGAGACGGTGCTGTCCATTTGGGTGTGGAATGTGACTGCCTGTGGCATGGCACTCCGTGCTTTGCAGGAAGGTAGAGGGTTCAGCATTCTCATTTTTGCAGTTTCACACTGGATGCTCAGAGTTCACGCTCCTTCTCTGCTTCATGCATGTATTTTTCTGGAGTGGGAACCAGGAGGGGAAGGATCAGACGAACGAGAACAGCATTCCCTGGGTAAAATTGAGTCCCTGGAGTGAGAACCAGATCAGAAGGTGATGAAGGACAGAAAGCTCTGTCCAGAAATATATCAAGGCCAGGAGACAGTTGCAAATAGATTGGTCCAAGAAGGAGTGCTCAGAAAGGTATTCTGTGTTCAGATCTAATATTCACATTCCTGGTGTTACCTGAGACCTGACAGGAATGAAACGAGGCACCAAAAAGGGGCAGTATAATGGAGCCTCATTGGCTGCAGTGGCTGCCACTGCTGAACGGGGTGGGGAACACACAGTGGCCAGCTGGGTAGATGATACCATCCTGAGTCTGAAGGGACTGATTGGGGTTGGTCTTGCTGAAAAAGTTCAGGATGAGAAGGAGGTGCAGGGAAGGGCCTCAGGAAGAGTACTGTGGTACCAGGATGCCTTGCTTTAGGATATGAACAAACAAAAGGCAGGCTACAGAGCCAAGATGATAATGCTCCTGTGAAAGCACAAGTTCCTGTTTGCTACATTTTCTTTTTCCACAGTACAAGTTACAGCTGCTACCTCATTTCTGTTTACTCAGGTTCTGCAACAATTACTGCAGTCTTCCTGCCATGAGCAAGGCTCCTCTTTCCACAGCATCTATATAAAATTTTGATCTGTATTGCTGTCAGGTTGTGCCTGTAGCCTGTCATGAGTCATATTTCCAACCACCATCCTCAGCAGGAGAAAAGGAATGGTCCACAAATTATGACTGAGGAACCCCATATTTGTATTGTGAGTTTTCATGAAATTTCAGGTGGGGCATATAGCCATACTACATGTCAGGATTTCTCTGCTAAACAGATCAAAAAAGACTTCTTGTTTTAGGGAAATTTCAGTGCTAGTGGAGTATCAGCTGCACCTATATCTGAGAGAGAGAAGAGAGTATAATTTGCCATATATCAAGTTTTGGGGTGTTAAAATGCATAGCATGTGGTTTGGCCATTCAGTTTAGAACATGTAAATGTGAAGTTTCCCATCAGATGGGAACATCTCTGGAGATTATGGAGCTGCTATGATCCGGTACCCTGTTTGTCAGGAATGTGTTTACAAGTGACAGATCACAGAGTAGATGGTAAAATCCACAACTCTGATGCTGCTTCCTGTCTGTATCAGTTATTTAAATCACACTCACTAACCCTGCCTCTGCTTTGGTTATTTCACCTAAGATCTTTGAGTAAAACTAGGTTAAAATGTACTTGCAAGAGAAACATTTTGGAAGTATAACTCACTTGCATTGCATTAAATGAGCAAATTTAAAAGCCAGTAAGAATGAGGCAAATAAAAGAAAGGTTTCTGAAGCCAGTGAGGAACCGAAGCAGAAACAGAGCACTGGCTGTAATTTGTACCTCAAACCTGCGAAAGCTGACCCCAGGCTTGCAATTGTATAGCAGGTCTAACCTCTAATAGGCTTGGACAAGTAAATAAGACCTTGCAGCAGTGAAAGTGCCTTATTGTGACTGTGCTTGTGGGAGCCAGTGTTTTTTTTCGCAGCCGGGCTACACCTCACTGTCTTCTCAACATAAAGCTCTTTCACTTAGGCTTAGTTCCAGTGTTCAAGATTTCAGTGTATTTTTAGCATGTTGTTTGTTTATCATCTGCCATATATTTCTTATAGCAACAGCAGGGCAAGTTAAACATGGAGTCTTGTGTCTAAAATAGCTTTTCTTGAAGAACACAAATGGTGCTTTTACACTCTGTGGTTAGAGGTTTTTTGGGAGGGAAGGGGGACTTTCCTAGGAAGAATAAAAAGGTGGAAAATCTTTTAAGCTGACTGTGTCTATAGCTAAACCAAAATGTTCATATTTATGTGCACCAAAAGGAATTTGGTGCAAAGGATTACTTTTACCATTTTTTCTGTGGAGAAAAATGTCAATGAGCATGTATGTGTACATAAACACACTCAGAAGATGGGTACAATCACTCATGCAGACAAAAGAAAAATTAAGAAAGCTGACAATGCAAGGGCTGGTATTTAAAGCAGGAGTGGTGTATAGTGAGCGTTCTTGTAGAGTAGCCATTATTTATTAAGTAGAGACAGAGTGAGTGGAGCTATACAAAAATATAATGAGACATGCTTCAAGGAATTTGCAGCCTATTGCATACTCAGAAAAAAAAACACTGCAGGCACATAAAGTACATTAAGTGCTGGTACAAGTTAGCAGTAGTGAAGGAATCTGGCTGAGGTCATTGTTGAAAAGCATCATGAAAGGAATGAATCTGGAGAAGGAGGAGAGGGGAGAGTCATCTGAGGTGAAATTCTTTGGAAGACTGAAGTGGACCTGACACCAACTCCTCTGCATGGGGGGAATTTTATCCTTGATGCTGGGGAAAGATGATGTCCCATTCAAAGAGGCTGTTGAGGAAAGGAAGAGAGTCAGGTTGGACTGGAGGGAAGGTTTTTATGGTGGGACTTGAAGGAGCTTTTGAAGATAAAGATGAGGGGAAGATGAGAGCAGGAAGGGAAAGAGGAAAGAATTTGGGTGTATGGAACTCCAAAATAGCAACTGAGCTTGGTTTGAAGCTAGTCAAGGAACACTAGTTACAGATGGTACTGAGCTGATTTTGGGGAGCTGAGTCAATCCAGAGCATTCAGTATCATAGGAAATGTAGAAAAATTGTAAATAAAACAAGAGTACAGGAGGAGAAAACTTACTTATTTAATTCCTTACCTAGGCATTTCTATGCCTTGTATGTTGTTTCTTAACTTGAAACAAGAGTAATTATCTATGGCTTGTATCATTGAGGTTATCAGAAAAGGAAGGGGCCTGTTGCTGTGTGGTTCCCCAGTGACACCTTAAAAAAAAAAGAATCCATGAACCAAATAAGTATAAGGCAGTTTAAAAAGGGAAGAGCAAAACTGGGGTGAGAAAGAAGTTATTAAACTGCCCAGAGAGGCGGGGGCGGGGGGGGGCAAAGGTGCTGAAAAAGTTGTTTAATACATTAAGAAATTTAAAACGTACTGAAGTGTTTTGCTAAAAGCTCTGCTGTTCTTGGAAATGCTGCTGGTGCCTATGCCAATACATTTACAGCTGCTGTGGGCATTTCTGCCCAGCTACAGCATCAGAGCATTGCAGATGTGCTCTCAGGGCTTTGCATGAACCTGGCCTTGATTTCTGCAGAGAAATGAAGTGTCACCTGGATCTGAAAAACGAGCAGTAGTGAGGTAAAAGCAGGAAAGGCTATGTGGAGAGAGTTGGCTCCAAGTCCCCAAGTGGCTCCCTTTGTTTATACTTAGTTGCTTTTAATTAGCAGAGAGGTATATCCTGGTGTGTGGGTGGTCCCCCCACTGCAGCCCAAGGCTAGGCTTTGCTTAGTCAAACCTTAGTGCTGACAATACCATCTTATCATTGCAAGCTGAGAAAAATGCAATAGGACTGCTTGGTAGTGAATTTTAGGGAATTTCCCTGGTTTCTGGTTGCAAGGGACAAGAAAATAACAAATTAAGGCTGGTATAGCATAGCTATTGGGCTGGTTTCAAACCAGCTGTGGTTTCAAACAAAGTTTGATGAAGTAGATGACCTTATCTGCTCTGTAAATTGTAAAAGAACCTCCTTGCACCTTCTGTTTTTCCATACTATTACTGTGGGCTCACTGGGGCTGCACACATACAAGTGGAGCCAAGCAGACAAAAGTAACAGGTGAGCCTGGCGGTTTTCTATAGCAAACTATGGAGAGAAGGGGCAGATGGTCTTCCTTCCAAGTCTTCAGATCATAAATTTCAGAAAGGAATTCTTTGTCCTATTCTGAAATGACGCAAGAAAATCTTCTGACCTTGGACCTGTTAAGCAATGAATCCTGGCCTTTGCCTTTGCACCATGAAAACAAAGCAGCCTTGTTACTCTTGGGTGTGATCTTTGGCTCTCCTGTGTTGTAACTTAATGAGTGGGGTAACACCTCACCTCTGTAGCCTGACCCTGCTAACCTTTTTTATGGGGATCATTGAGAGTTTAGACTAAAGAACAGTGCGTTTAGTTATAAGTTTGGGTAAAACTACATGTTGTTTCCCAGATAACCGACTATGCATTTGGGAGCAGGGAGGGAGAATTTGCCATTATCTTCAGTTTCTGCATTCCTCAACTCCTCAATTCAGAGCAAGGGTTCTGGAATTTATGACCTCCTACGGTTATTTCATAAGAGTGCAGACACTTTTAAGTCAGTGAATTCAACGATCCTGTCAAAATATTTGCTTTTTCCAGCTCTTTTCTGGGGATACTCTGAGTCCCCAAGGCCCTAGTAGAAAAATATCTGCTGTTGAGAGACAGTCTCTAAAGATTATTCGTGTACCACAAGTAAATACTTGGAGGAATACTTGATGAAAGAAATATTTCAAAATATTTAATCGCATACCAGATGACTTTTCACCTGTTTAGCTTGTTAGTTAGTCTGAATAAACCTTCTGTGTGTCTCCTCAGCAAAATCTGTTTAGAACATTCCACACAGATCTGGGAAGAGAAACTTGAAGTTTGGGAAAAAAAGATGTATCTGTGGACTGCTGCCCCTGCCAGATTTCAGTAGTTTATTACTCTTAGGGGAAAGCTTAATAGTCTGTTAATTGAGAAGACAGAAGATCTTTTACACTTGGCTGCACACTATTATTAGGAGCATAGCAATAAAGGGAACAAACCTTAGCCCACATATTCAAGTAAAAATTTGCAAAATAAGTTTAACGAGATAGTGATGGATTATCCATGCTGCAATGTGAAGCAGAGCACAAAAGGGCTAGTAGCAATAAAAGCATTGATTACTGACAGGGCTCTGCTGATTTTTGTTATTGCCATAGACAAGGTGCAGTTGCCCAAGCAAACCATATGGTTATTCGATATCATGTGAGGATCGACACTGTGAGAAGAGCTGGGGTGTTTCCGGTGACTCTGATTTAATCCACAGCCTGCAGAATTGCAACCCCAGCATATCATGGCAGTGGGGAATCTGGCCTAGCTTTCAGAAAATTAGTAATTTTTCCAAAATATCACCACTTCTCAAACTTTGGATCCACACTACTAGATCAGAGTGAACATTGAGTTCCTTGAAGGTACAGAACAGTTTGCTCCAAGGTTTTGCTCACTTTGTATGCAGGCAAAACTGCTGCTTTCCAGAGCTGGATCTGATGGTGCTGTGATTCACACCTAGTAGCACTGGTACCATGACAACTTCAAACTCAGTCGTGCTTGTGAATTTCAATCTCCCAGTGCCAGTCCCATCTTTTATAATTCCCGTGGTGGTTTCTTTGGTGGTTTGGTTTGGTTTGGGTTTTTTTTAATAGTACAGTGTCACTCTGAACTGCTTCTAGGATTTTAATGAAAGTTTTTACTGCCCCAACTTAAACAGAGAAAAGCACACAGCATTAAATTGTAAACACTTCTGGCATTTATGTTTTTATATCTAAGTAAATTATGGCTCTGTAAACAAAATATGATTTGATAAACTCTGTTGTGATTGATTCTTATCGACTTAAGCCAGGCGTGCGACCGTGCTGCCAGCATGAAGTCTGTGAAGTTGGGATCTCAGGCATGCTTGTGAGTAGTTCCTGGTTCTTGGACGTGGCTTTGCCTGGGCAATTGCCTGAGCCCACATGTCTATTCCAGGGAAACCAGAGGTCTCTTGAAAGAATAATTGTGGGCTTTTCAATCTGCATATGTGGGGCTGCCCCTGGGCCACCTCTGCTCCCTGTGGATGTGGTGGGATGGGACTGCCCATGAGGCCCCACCATGCTCTGCTGGAGTGGGTGGTTCAGGCCATGTCCCCAACACCCCTGTGCCATGATGGGAGTAGGAAAAATAGTGTCTGTTGAGCTCCCAGGTGAGACAATTCTCCTTGTTATAAGAAGCAGAGGGCAAGGCCCAGGCAGGGCATTTGGTGTTGATATCTGAGAGCCATATATATTCCAAATATCTGGAAAATATGTGGAACTTGCTTGTAAGATCTGCACCATCCACTGATGTACTTTTGTAAATCCCAAAAGAAGATGGGGAGTGGCAGGAAATAACCCCAAGTTGAAGAAGAGGAACTTTCCAAACCTTTCAAATGCATTTTTCAAGAACAGAGCAGATCTATTGTGTCTCATGATGAGTTCTGACTAGCCTGAAGTCTCCTCATACAAATTCTGTCAAATTCTGTTAGCTTTGCCAAGAGCTGAGATTATTTTGGGCTTGCCTGGATCATGTCAAACCCGTTCACACCCTCTTACCCTGGCACCAAATATACCAAAGTGCTGCTCTTGCTGGGTCATGCTGCTGCTCTGACCGGGTCAGGTATGATGCAGACATAAAAAACAAACAAGTGCCCAGCTTAGGAATGTGCTGCAGCTCTGGCACTTCCTCCCAAGTCGTCTTGTCCTGGGAGAAAGAGAGGCTCACCATGCCATGTCACAGGAGAGGGCTGTGGGGACCAGAACTCACAGGGGCATTTGGGTGTTGCTGAGAAAGGAGGCTATGAGGCTTGAGGAGAGTGGTTCTGCTGATGGCAACTCTTCTCCACCAATGACTCAATAAAACGTGGCAGCCAGCTGGATCACCACCAACACTGTCTTTAGGTCTTGCTAGGACAAAGTCAAAATACTGCAGCTTGTATGGCATCTCAGCTGTGTCCACATCTGCAAGATACTTAACAGTCAAGGGAATCTAAGGAAACATGAGGCTGCTAGAGCTGTCACAGAGAAATTTGGACTAAGATACTAGCAAAATACAGGACACAGTGCACAAGCTGATGCTGGCTTCCTGACTAAGAATTTCACAGCCCGTTTCTCTCCTACAGTAAGACATGCTTGTGTACAGAAATGGCCATACAGCCAGTCATTGGTGTGGCCACCTAGGGAGCAACCTCAGCCACCACAAACCAAGTGAGTGACAGAGACTGAAATGCACCCAGCGAAGGGAGGGGAAGCTTGTGTCTGAAACTGCAGTTCTTTTTTCACGTTGGTGAAACTCAAGTCTGCACAACTATGCCTGCAAAGAAGTGTGAAAATTCCTCTCAAGAAAAACTTGTGATAACAGTTGGCGTGCTTTGCAGACCAGAGACACCGACAGACGGCTCTCAGGAGGTGAATGGGAGCACCACACATTAACATCTGCCCACCAGGAACGAAGATCTGGGGCCATGTTTTCCAACAATTGAAATGAACTGACAGAGTTTGGGCAGCTGTCCTTCTGAAGGTGGGGCCTTCAAAGATGTGCATCTCTCTTGCAGTTTGGCAGCCCAATCACATGTAATACTCTTTCCTCATACACTTGGTTTCCATTCCTGCAAATGGACTAGGTGCTCTGATAGCCTGCCTACTGTTGGATGTTAAGGCAACAAACACTGCAATTTTTATTTTCTGCATGTGTTTGTTTCAATACATTCAGAAGGGGAAGTACTTAACTGCATAATGCCCCAGATGTCTGGAGGCCTCTCAGGGATGAGAGCATGAGTTGGTGGTATTTTAGCCTGGAGCAGGGCTTTTTGTGTGCGTTAGGAATGACTACAATTAGTAATGAAAATTTAGGACAGGAAACCACCTACCTAGAGAAGAGATTGATTGAGCTATGTACAATAATTGTGAAAACCAAGCAATATCTGACATGCAGATAAAATGAAGATAAGTCTGAAACTCAGCCACTCAAAAAGCAAGTTAAAGTAGGTCAGTGAGTTTAGACTCAGCACTGCAGTTTGAGCAACTCACAGAAAGTATCTGCATATTTTTCAAAACACAGGCACTGCCTAAAGCCATTGCTTTGCAGCAGATCCAGAAGTCGACTGAACATCCAAAAGTCTAATCCAAGACCTTCCAATGCTGCAATAACATAGAAAATGAGACTAAATCATCATCCTTTTTTAAGAAGTGTTCAGTCAGGGGAAAAAATTTAAAAGGGTTAAGCTTCAGCTGACACATGCCCTACTTCTCATATGAGCTTACCAGGAACAGAAGTAGGAATACTCTCTGTGAGAGCAAGCCAAGCATGAAGTTTGGTTTTGGCCTTTGAGTTTTACTGTTACGCCCCACCCTGGGACTTGTGTGGGGCAGCAATAATTCTCCCTGGCTCAGTCCTGCCCACCACCAGCTGCTCTGTGCAAGGGCAGAGCCTACCTACAGCCAGGGCTACCAAAATCCTCCCCGCATGTGGCAAGGTTTGTTTGGTGTTAGAGTGTGGAGAGGACAAAGCAGCAAGTGTTCAGCTTCCCCTGGGGAATGTGGGTTAGTTCCACCAAGGTAATGCCCCTCTGGGTTCTCAGCAGGGCACCCAGAAGTGCAGCATGCTGGAACAATCCTACCAGAAACAACTGTACTGGCCACCCTTAGGAAAACACACAGCAGGATCACTGTTTCCTCACTTTGTTCTAATGCTAATAGTGAAATAGGGTTAATGCTAACTTGTTACTGGGGAAGAGCAGCAGAAGTGGCCAATTCCTTGAGCTGGCAGGTGACTTCCCCATTTTTCTCTCGGTTTTTCTTCTCTCCTGAAAACACAGAAACTGCGGGTTCTGGTGTGCCATTTCGCTGCAGGTTTTCAACATAGAACATCAGAGTTCATTAAAAAAAAAAAAAAAAATTAAGAAGAGGAAGAGAAAAAACCAAACCAGAACAAAGTGACACCAAGTAACTGGCTAGAATCCTTAATCTCTCTTGATAGCACAGGAAAGCCTGTACAGACTTTCACAGTGAATGACTCAGGTTGGTATTTAAATTTATCTGAGAAGAAATCAACCTAAAAATATAAGTGAAGACTGATGCAGTTTTCTAGGTTAGGTCTGCCTTATTTAGTGAGCCTCATTACATGTTCAATGACATAAAACCAGGTGGCAGTTGACACACTAAACCAGTCTAAACAGGTCACAGTCTGCTCCAATGTCAATCATTTGCCTGGGGTCAGGAAGTAAAAGTAGGCCATGACTTCATTTCTAAAAGCATCAGATTCAGTTTTGTTCCTTGTTAGTTTTGTTCAACTCTCATGTTGAAATGCAGTGGTGACATACATCCCAAGTAAGTAGCTGAATCTCAGACTGTATCTTCAGCAGAAAGCCACTGCACAGGTTTGCTGCTGATCCTCACTGTGTGGTGTCCAACCCTGACTTTTTAGCTGCTGAAAGAGTGGTTGTTTGTTATCCCTCTTGCCTCGAGCAAAAATCATTATGAATTTCACAGAACAGCTCTCTTAAACAGCTCATTCTATGTGTGCCAAAGGTATACACAATCACGAAACATACTGGGATAAAAGTCTTGGCTAATAGACTGGCATCAAGATCTTTGCTTTAGTGCAGCTCTGCTGATTCACATCAGCTGATTGGTACCTCTGGTGCCTCTCTTTTCAGTTAGCAGGGTAATTACAGTAATATAACTTTCTTCTAAAATAGAGTTTTCTGAAAATATATTGTATACAGAAGTCTGCCAAAAGCTGGTTATGTGCAAAACAAGAGCTTTTGTAAAACTGAATTTTCTGTGAAGCAAAGGCATAGATTTATTTTAATGGGCAACACTTAATAGTACAATCCTACCAGGACAATCATTCCTTGCTTTCCTATCTCCAAGTAGTTGCTCCATAGGAAGAGAAAATTAATATTTCTTGAAGTATGAGAAACAAAATTACAGCATTTTACTTTCTTTTCACCCCCAATCTAGCTGTAAGGCCAGGAATTAGAGAGCAGGCTCTTCAGTCCCATGTTAAAGTGCAGTGGTAGGTCAGCAGAGAATTGGCCTCAGATTTTTCCACTGGGGATATATCCCAGTTTGAGTTTCTCTTTGTATGCAGCACCACTTATGCTGTGTGATACTTCATCATGTCAGTGATGCTTTCACCAGGTATTTTGGAGGCTTTAGCAATAAAAGCATAGGCAACTGCTGAATCAAGTGAGAATTCATCACAATCCATTTAGATAAGATGCTGTAGGACCCTTGACACAAGTCTTCTGGTGATAAATTTCTATTGTGTATTAAATAAAATTACTTAGAATCATATTCCAATTTTTAAATTCAGTCAGTGGTGTAGATCATCAACATTCCTAAAGGATCTAAGGTAAATTAAATTACTGAGAAATGTTTCACCTGCTATAGAAAAGTTGAGTGGTGTGCATTACATTGTTAGATGTTTGTTTATTGATTTCAGAGGGTTTATCCTATTATAGTTTTTTAATCCTGCTAAAGACTGCCTCAGGTTTTTGAAAAGCACTTTGGATCTGAACAGCCATACTGAAGGAGTGACTTATTTGGTATGAATGCAAGAAAAAAAAAATCAGCATTTTTAAATTTGTCACCAGTTGGAAACTGAGATTTAAATTTGAGAAGGGTCAAATCTGGATTAAGTATTTTAGATGTATTTCTCGACAGAAAAGAGTGAACAAGCAGAAAAATTCTGAGAGACAGGTCATGGATGGAAAAAAAGTTATTGCTATGCAAATATTAAGCAAGAAATTTGCTGGAAACTGAGATGGAAGCTTTCCAAACTCTGATACATACTGTAGCATAAACTGAATTTCAATGGTGTCTTCCATTAATTGTTATTGATATTGTCATTCTGTGTGGACCAGTAATTTAGAATAATCAAATAACAGTTCAGTGTGTATATATATTTATGGTACCCTGGAGGAATAGTTTTATTCATGATTATAGAGTGTTAGAGTGCCCCCAACAGAAATGCCACATACTCCTGCTGTTATTAGACAGGCACACCTGGGTTGACTTCAGCAGCTTTTATTGGATATGGATGCTAACTTCTTTCCCAAAATTACCCATGCTGAGAGATGTGTGATCTGTATCATGTGTCTCATGTCACTACCCAGTTAGAGGCAGCTGGGATGGGCAGCAGGAGAGAAAGGGCTCCTCAGGTCATGGGCTTTACCTACAGCTGATAGAAAGTGGCCAAATAAGGCCTTGGAGTTACGACTGTGAGTGTGGGTGGGGTGAGTCCTGTACTGCTCAGTCCCAGTGCAGTTCTTATCCAAGATTACTCTGCATGGGCTTCTCACACAGGAATATGAATTATTACCAGACGTCTTTTAAATAACTGCTTGTCACCTACTGCAGAATGGTATACAACAGTTTCACCACCTTTTCTTCCATCTTTCCAGCCAAAGAAACTCTCGGTCAAACCCAATACCACTTCTTTTAGCCACTTGCGGTCTCGTTTCTTGTGGCTCATTCAAAGTATACCTTTATACACTAGAGACCAAACAAAAATTATTTCTCCAATTCCATATGTCTGAATACAAACCTGAGATTGAGTCATAAGCAGATAAAAGCAAAACCCAAGTCCTGAAACCTAAGAAATGGGTGCTTCACAGATTCAACAATACGTTCTGATTTCACAAAACAACATAGTACTACTTGGTTGTGGGAATACTTGGTGCTGCAAACTAAAGTGAGATTGTTTTCCCAGTGGAAATGTTGATTATTCATTTTTCTTGGTTTCCTTCATAAGAACTCTCTCCAAGGTTATGTATTTTAGGATCATAAGTGTAATTGTATCCCCAGAGCATATCAGTTCACTTTATATAGAGAGCATCGTGGCATGTGTCATATGAATTCACTGGTCAAATGCTGTCTAATGCTGGTCTGCTTTAGTTCAGATTATCAGTAGTTTGTAAGTATAAGACCATGATCTTTTTTGTCATTCAGCAGATCATCAAACCTTTTTCTGTTATCCTGCTGTTGACCACAGAGGTTCCTTAGTGACAGAAACAAAAGGTGCTCCATTTTGTTGAGTTTGTTTTTCTGCAGAAATTAGTAGTCCCCTATTTTAAGTTACAGAATAATTGGAAAATAACCAGTCATATTTAATTTACAGAAGGACATTTCCTAGAATAAAACAAAGAACTCAGCCTTGTAACCACAGCATATCATCTAGCATTGAGAAATCAGGGTAAGTTTTAATAAGGTCTTTAATGAGACTGAAGGTGTGTGTTAACAGAATCTCACAGCTGTACATGGTTTCAATGTAAAGTAGGCTTAGAATAATATAATTAAAGTATAAGGGGGAAAGATGTTCTACTAAAAATCTATTTTTAACTTCAAAGAAACTTAAACAGAAGAGTTAGAAAAGATTAGGTCACTGAACACTTCCTCCAGAGGCCTTGGAAGTCAATGGGAAGTGCTGGAATAGATGCAATCAACCACAGCAAATATGAAAGTTTGGCATGAAAACACTCTCATAAGTAAAGAGATATGATGTCTGATGGCTGTGGACACCAGAAAATTGCTTTCCACAGGCATTCTTAAAAACATTACTTTTTCAACAAATAGGGGTAAAAACATTTCATGCTATGGTTTCGTACCTATTTTCCTGGGTCTAGGCTTTTCACTGCAGCACACTGATTCAGTTAAGAGTGAGGAATTCTAACATGTGTTCACACATTTCTCTCAAAACTGTTAATTCTTCACATAGCTGAAAAAGTCACTAAGTTTAAATTACTTTTGTGTAATCAGGATAGTCTCCTGAAATTCATTATCATTGAGGGCAAATTCCTGTAACTGCTATTGAGCCAGCTTAGTATTTATTTCAATTCAGATTATATTAGTCTTTAATTTCTAGAACTGGTTCAAATCTACATATTTTGACATATCTATTAGTGAAATCTCAGGTTAAGCAAAGGGGCTGAAATAACAAAGATTTACTTTGATAGCAGAGTGCAGGAAGGTTTCCTTCTTGTAATACTTGGAGGTAGTGATTTTTATTAATCTTTTCTTTTCCTGTTGTAGTCAGGTGATACTGATTGTCCACTGCACTATCTAATTTAAACAGTAGCTGGTTGGCTCCCCCATTATTCCGTACAGGTATTTCAAAATTCATCCTGGTATATCACTTTCCATATGTTTCACACTGAATTCTAAGCAGAAAAATGTCTGCCTTAGCCTAGATACTTCCAGTCAAACCTTCCTGGTATGGAAAGTCCTGGTTAATACTTTAATTGTGAATGTACTTTTTCTAGATCTCCACAAGCACTGCCATTTCCTGTTCATCTTCCAGCTGCCTGTCATTTATTTGCTGGCATTACCAATATGAGTGAAAATTAAAAAAAAACAAAACAAAACAAAACCACAAAACCTTCCCCCCAAAAAACCCTCCCCAAAAAAATGGAAAAAGAAAAAAGTTTGTCCCTATTTCAAAGATTCTGTGAGAATCAACACCATAATAAAATACCTCAAATGAGCCTGCAGATAGAAGCATAAAACATCCAGCAAGTATCCTGTATACTAGGGGAAAATGCACTCCTTTTTTTTTTTTTCTTAAAAGATGAGATTTTTAGTGTATACAGGTTACTCATACCCTGATTACCCATAGATCTTGCTAGACTCATTGAACATACCCAGTAAGATCTCATTTATCAAGATTACAGGTGAAAGCTTAGAAAATACAGGACTATAATAAGGCCAGAAGTGTCCTTGTGCTTCCCAGGCAGAGGGACAGTGAGCCAGGCTGTACAGGTGAGAGGGGCAAGGACTTATTTCCTGTTTGCTCTGCGATGTGAACACACTGATAAGTGCTGCTAAACCTACATGTTATGGTTTCCTATGCAGCAGAATAGGTAGTATACCTATGGCTGAGATTTTTCTCATGCTTTCTGTAAGCTTTTGGCAGACACTTTCCACTAGACCAAGTTGCTCAGAGCTCCATCCAACCTGGCCTTGGACACTTCCTCACAGTAAAGTTGCTTCCTAACAGCCAATCTTAACCTACACTCTTTCAGTTTCAAGCCATTCTCCTTTGTCTTATCCCTACATGCCCCTGTAAAAAGTCCCCCTCCAGCTCTCTTGTAGCTCCTTTGGGTACTGGAAAGTGTATAAGGTCTTCCCAGATGCTTCTCTTCTCCAAGCTGAACAACCCCAACTCTCTCAGCCTGTCTTCACAGCAGAGATGCTCCAGATGCTGAGAGGGCTGTGACTGTTCAGCCCAGCTGAAGAGAAGGTTTGGAGGAGTCTTGTCAGTGTATTTAATCATCTGGAGCAAGGTGTAAATAAGACAGAGCCAGGCTCTTTTTGGTGGTGCCCAGTAGCAGGACAACAGGCAATGAGCACAAACTAAAACACAGGAGGTTCCAACTCAACATAAAGAGAAGCTTTTTTATTGTAACACAGCATGGCACAGCTTGCCCAGAGAAGCTGTGGAATCTCCATCCTTGAAGATATTAAAAATTCTTCTGGACACAGTCCTGGGCAGTCTGCTCTAGACAGCCTTACTAATGCTTATGGCCCTTGTACTGCTAAACTTCAGACGTTTGGTTTTGTTTTCACACAACAGGTCCAAGAAAAGAAAAGAAAAAGAAGAGAAAAAAGAGAAAAGGAAAAGTTAGCATTTTGGTTTTCCTTTCTAGAATGGACTTCTCTGATTTTAATTTTACTCAGTTATTAAATTAGAAGTATCGTAGTTGGTCTGCCTCGCAGTCTATGAAAGTTCAGAGATGAAGATTATTCAGCCACGGGTCTGTTACATTAGCAGAGTCAATGGCAGTACAACAGTATCTCTTCCTTGGCTGTAACGTGATTCCTGGGCTTCATCTGTAGCTTGCTCAAGATAAATGGAAAATGCCCACTGAGTTTATTCACACCTAACGAGGGATCTGAAATAAACTCAGTGCACAAAGAAAGATAAAATTTCTTTCTTTTTATTTTTCTTTTAACTTGCAGAACCTGAAATTCATTTTATAGCTTTTCCCACGGAGTAAAAGTCACTTATCATTTAGCAGCTTTTAGATGCATAGCCTTAAAAATAATATAATTTATTTTATCATCACTGGTTCAGTTGCTTAGCTGATGATGCTTCTGAATGTGAATGGAGAGAGTCAAGTTGCAAACTTTCTCAACAGTATTTAAAAGAAATTTAGCATGTATTCCATGTGTTAGAGACAACTAGGCTGAATATATGTTTTTTGGGTTTTTTAAAAACCTGAGTAACTTCTGAGTAATTTGTGAGACGAGCTGAAAGACTGAAGTTAGAATCCATAAAACAGCATGACAGAAACCCCTGAAGGTTCTCATCACAAAGAAGTTCAGCCTTATACTTTTGATGCATGCCTAAATTCTATAATGATTACAGTCTACAGATGTGAAAATGCCTAGAAGACTTTATCAGCACCTTATCTGTTTCAGTGCATCCTATGTTTTGCTTAAATATGTCTGCCTCAGTTGACATACTGCCTAAAGGCCAATAGAGTAGTTTTACATTTGGAACAAGTTCTAAAATTTAAATCAGGAAAAGACCTCTTCTGCATTATCTGTCAACTTCAGAAAAAGTCTACAGAAGAAATTATATAACCCAGATTCACAGTTACAAAAGGATTAATAGTAATATTTTGAATTCAAGGGGACAGGGGAGATTGGAGTTATATAATATTTCAAAGCTGCTGAACAAAGCAACTTGATAATGGAGGTAATATGAAGTGAAATATCCAAGGTATAAAGAAACTCTGATGGAATGGTGCTGTTAAAGTCACCAGGAAGGCTGCATCTCTGCAGATAGCCTTAGAGAGGATCTAGGCCAACAAACTGAAGCTCTCAGCTTCATCTTTAATAGATAAGAAGCTCATTTTGCAAAAAATCAGTGTAGCACGGTTAAATTGAGGCTCTGGTAATTATAGTAGCTGAAGTTCCTCTGTTAGGTATCTCTTCTGTGCTTTCTCCTATTTATGCTCACACTGTCCTGTTCTCCTGCCCCTCTACCTTTTTCTTTCCAGCCTCCAAAACAACACCTGAGTTGACTGGTTAGACGTGGTGCCCAAGAAAGCCCAACTGGTCAGCAGTCAGACAGTAAGTGGATTATGGTAGTGTTTAATCTCTAGAACAATAACAGCTGAGGTGTGCAGAGAAAATACCAAGAGCAATCTCAGAGCACAGCAGTGTTAATGCATCTCTGCAAGAGAGAAGCAGCAGAGCATGGAAATACGTGGGGCAAAAGTTTTTCCAAACAGGTTTCGATAACAGATTTACATGTAGGTTATGGGATCTGGGTTTTTAAGTCTAGAGCAGTCAGGAAGCAGTAAGGAATTCTTGGAACCCTGCTATAGTGTTAAAAACTCTTCAGGCCTGTAGAAAAGTGGGGACTGGATATCATAGCCCTCACTGAGCCCAGAAGAAAATAAAGCAGATATTGTAGCAGAATTACAAGAAAAGATCAGTGCAAAAGTGAAATACTGGAAATCAAAGGTAGAAATTAATGTGGGGAAATCCCCATAGAAGGAACAAGCAAACAAGTTGTTGTTGCTGCCTTTTCCAATAAAAAGAAATGACAACCAATTTTTAGTTGATTTTCACTTGACAAGATGACAAAAGAGCACTTGGAATCACTATGACAAGAGACTATATGACCCAAACCCTTACTAATTCACATATTGATTTAGAAAAAAAGGAAAGTCTAGCCTTTCATATGTCTGGTAAATGTAAATCAGTGACTTGAATTAGCAGCTGCTTACTCTTACATGCATACAGAGATGTGATAGTCTTAACTAGAGGGATTTGCAGACTTATTGCTTTTATCTCATTTTGAAAACTATAAATTGGGTGTTGAAACTGCAGTGAACCTTATTGAACACCTTCCCTATCCCACTGGTTGCATAAAGCGCACAGTGATTCTTTCTTGTGCTGTAAGAAGGATGAAAGATTTAGAAGCACAAATCAGTCCAAAAGGCAGCACAGACATGCAGATCTGGAGAAAGTGCTTTCTCATTTGTAATAAGGCCAAAAAATTTTATTGTGATGCCTTGGAAACATCTCTAGGTATTGATTTTGAAAAAGGATGGCACAGGTTCAGCCCTTGTGAAAGCAACAGTCAGCTTATCCAGCTTGCTTTTGAGGACTTCACCCATCTATCAAGTGAGCAGTTTTTGCATATCTGGATGAATAAGTCCTGTACAGCAAACTGTATGACAGGACTGTACAGGAATGCTTAGCTTAATCCCATAGCTACTAATCTATATTTCACAATTAGCAATCTTTTTTTTCTTTTTTTCTCTCGACATGAATGTTCAGTGACTTTTTGCTTTGAGATTCAGGTTTCAACTTTAAACAACTGATTTTTATTGTCAGAGGGGTTGTCAGCCCTTTCATTATTAGTCACGGGGATCGTCACCTGCTCCTCCCATTGTGCCTGTAGATCTCTTCCCCACTCTGGCTCATGCTGCGTAACCTCCTTTCTCTCCCACGTCACAAGCGCTGCAATCCTTTTCCTTTTCTGTTACATGCACAGCAATAATCTCCTGCTAACGCACTGGCTCTGACTAAGAGAATAAGCCCTGCCACCCCCAAGCTCAGGCAGCTTCCTGAATAATACCACATGATGGGAGATTACACGCTTAAAATATATTTCAGTCTTAGCGTTTTCTTGCTTGTTGTAAGTCAGGCCCTTCCTTGCGGGTTGTGACGCTGCCCAAATCCCCCACCTGAGGCCAAATAACCCTGTGGTCTGTTGTTCAGTATGACCTGACTCCACACTGGACTTCCCATGAGTCTCCACCTTGCTGGTGAGGCACACGCCTTCTGATGTGCCCTCAGCTTCCAGAGATGGGACACTTTACCATGTCCCTCAGTTAAGATGTTGCCCTGGTGCATCAATTAGACCCCAAAAATTGCCAAGTCCTGAGGAAAACAGGTTAAATTTTGCAGTCCTACTGCCTTAGAATTATTAGGCTGATTATTCATCTTGTTTACTTCTTTTAGGTTGTACGTGTGTATGTATATGTTCATATTTATCTAGCTGGGAAATCCACCAAGCTTTCAATAAATATGGGAAGTATAAATCTTTACACAACATTTTTGGAAGTAAAGCAAGCAGGTTGATATCCTAATGTACACTAAGAATGGAGTCCCTTAATAGCTGAGTCACATAATGTCTAAGTTCATGTGGAAGGACTGGGGTAGAGAGGTGATGGTTTATAAACTTTTAGTATTGGAACAACTTTAGAACTTTGATAAAATGCTTCTTCTCATTTCTTAGAATTTTCAAACTGTTACTTTTCCCCAGACTCTGAAGACTGGCAAACAGGTTCTCTAGGTTGCAGAATTCTGTATTAAGGCTTTGATGCAGTCAGAGACTCATAAAATACTATTTTCTTCTGCACAGAATCTTACATGGCTTTGGTTTATGGTTGATTTTTTTATTTTTTTTTTTACTGAAACAGAGCAATGTAATAAAGCCAAAGTTGTGTGGGATGTCTGAATCCATCATGTGCTCTACTACACAGCTTTGAGAGTGTTATTTTGCTCTGTGGTATGCTAGCTGTAAAATGAGGGTAATACTTCTTGCCTTCTTTAGTAAGCCTATTTGAGGTGAGGTAAGTGTGAAGGAATAATTATACATTATTACTATGATAACAATGTTCTTTTTAATGTATGGTTTCATGCAATACTTCCTAAAAATCTTATTGCTGTGCCATTGAAGCATTCATTAGCCTTTTCCCTGTTAAACTAGGTATTTTCTTTCTTTCTTTTTTTT